>CAUYSK010011189.1:0-14135 GCA_963575035.1 Avahi laniger | reverse complement strand
CATAGAAGATAGAAAGAAAATAAATGTATGTATGTGTATTTCCCGACAGAAGGGAAATTTCAGGTTCTTATATACATATGTGGTATGATCTCAGTGCCTGACATCCAACTACCGATAGCTGCTCCTCAATTTTCCATTCCCTTTTCCCACTATTTGTTCTTTTTTTGAGACAGAGTCTCACTGTGTCACCCTCGCTAGAGTGCCGTGGCGTCAGCCTAGCTCACAGCAACCTCAAACTCCTGGCTCAAGCCATCCTCCTGCTTCAGCCTCCCAAGAAGCTGGGACTGTGGGACACACCATCACGCCTGGCTAATTGTTCTATTTTTAGTAGAGACGGGGTCTCACTCTTGCTCAGGCTGGTCTCGAACTCCTGACCTAAAGTGATCCTTCCATCTTGGCCTCCCAGAGTGCTAGGATTACAGGCGTGAGCCATAGGGCCCGGCCAACTTGCATCACTCTTATTAACTACACCCCTATAAAGAATGAAATTACAGTGTAGACTGTAGAGCATCATGTTTATATGTAAGTTTCAATATAAGAAAGATGGTTCTTCAGTTACTTCCCTTTATCTCCCCATTCCATGACACCTTTCCTGTTACGTGGGTGTGTGTACACAGTTATGCATGAAAAGACTGGCGAGTTCTACAGGGCAAAGGCAAATGAACCTTGAATATATATAGTAGATATACTTCAGCTAATGTGTTTAGAAGGTAACTAACTTTTTGACTCTAACATTTAAAAAACAAACCAAGCACATTGTCATCCCCTATGAGATCATGACGTATAATGATGATGAAAATGATTACCCTGAAATTTAAAAAATATATTTGAAAGACAGGTAATCTTTTAAAGTGTCTTTCTTTGCTTTGGAACATTAGACTTTGATGAGCCATCATTTTAAGTACACTATAGCAGAAAGAAGTTTTAGGATGTCACAAAAAAGTCAACCCTTAAAGCTACCACTGATTATTTTAACGATACTAATCCATAACTTTGTATGAAGACAGTAGCTACATTCTATTATGATTTTCATCATAGAACACCAAATACTTAACATTCCATACTTGAAACAATCTGACAAATCATCAACTTCAGATTCATTTTTATTAGTAGTATTTATAACTATTATAGATCAGTAAGATGAGAATTAGAAAGTTAAAGCATGGGAAGTTTTATCAGTAATGTTTTGGGGTAAAAAGAAAAATATATACATTAGTTTTGAATGTATCTAACATATCTATCATTTGTTTTTCTGGTATATTTTTAGAATTTTCACTGTACTTTGGATTTTAGGAATCACTGGCCACGAACATGGAAATTTACTTTATAAACTAAGTATACATTATACATGTAGTATTTTGTACTTCCTTAATTATGCTATTAGAAATAGAAAGTATATTAGTATTTGCAGATTAGATTGCTTTCACCCTTTGAACATTATTTATGTGTATTAGATGTTAAAATCAAAATGACAGATGATTTCTAAATTCGATCCAGTGTGTCAAAAATAACAAAGTAAACAAAACTTCAGATTCAAACAGGTATAGTTTCAAATTCTATTCATTTCCTTTAAAAATACTATTTTCAAGAAAATGTTAACTTTTAAGACGGTTTATAGGCTTTAGCAATATGAATAAGTTTCTACTGAATATGTTGACAAATAAAATGAAAATAATTTTCTTAAAGTAATACATATATGACATAAAAGTGAAAAAAAGTATATAGTAAATGTTAATTATTTTTCATTACTGTCATAATAAATATGGCTTTAGATTGGTGAGCTACAAAAAATTTGGACAGACATACTTCTGGTCTTCTAATGGCAAATAATTAGATCTATACAAAAACAAAATGCAGAAAGGATATATAATAAAAATAATTAAAGTACTGAATAATGCACGTAAATTATATTTTATTTACCATAAGAAAATGTATTTTTGGACTAGGATGTAATTTTTATATCAGGATTTGATCTTTTCAACACTAATTAAAATTGCTAGTCCTGTATAACTTGAGTGGGATTTAGTTAGGAAAGGCATTCCTAAGAAAGGAGACAGAGAAAGCTAGTATGTCTCCCTGGTATTTGACATAAGTTGACTGACTATGAGGATGAGAGGAATTTAAAAGAAAATACGTGTCAGAGAGGAGAATAAGAATTCTATATTGGGCATATTAAGTGCAAGCTGTCTCTGGGATAAGCAAAGAAAACAGTTGAAGAGTAATATAGCAATATTTTTTTTTTCCTCTAATGCTGCTTACAGGCAAGTTACATGATTAAATGAAGAAGGTAGGGAAAGCAAGACATTTATAATACAACAGACAAATGACAATGCATTGCTAGTTAGACAGCATAATAAGTACCATCTAATTTTCTCTTTAGAATCCATTTATTCTTCAAAGCCCTAGATCATCATCAAGGGACCACATTTTCCAACTGAGGAATTACAGAAGAGGAAAATTAGATTTTATTAAATATTCCAATTGTTGTGAGCGAACCCTTTGCAAATAGCTCATGAAATAAATTTAATAAGAAAGTAAGGTCAACATTTGTGTCTTTACAATCAACAGCATGACATATTTTCACTACTTTTTTATCTTTATCATATTTAATTCGTATCTTTAAAGCCAGTTGCTGCCTGGACTATCAAGTTATCACTTTCTAGTCATCTGGTAATTCACATTTGTAAAACTTTTAACATATAAGCAGATTTAAATTTTTCCCTAATAGCTTAACCTTATATTAGTCACCTAAAATTAATTCAGAGTTAATAACACAATTATCAATCTGCCACTAATATGACAAATGTTACAAACTGAAGCATTCTCCAATCAGTCTGGAAGTATGGCTTCAAGTATCTTAGGATAAATATGAATGCTTAGTTAAATAATTCCACGAATAACTTCTTTAGGAGAAAATATATTGCATTTAGGCAGAATTTGGAAAATATTCAGTTACATATGTTAAAATAAATTAAATATAGAACAATAACTTGCACGATGGAAGACTTTCTTCAAATGAACTCTCAAGCAGGAAGCCCAGCATGTGACACAGATGAATGGAGTTCCATGTGAGTTAAGGACATGTTCAGTACAGGGCTCAGGATGCTGAATGCTCCTTGGTGCAAATTATGTAGTGATATGAAATGATCAAGTAATGAGAAATTAAAAAAAGAATTTGACGATTATTTTTATGGTCTGTGTCACTACTGACTTCCCTTGCCTTTTTGTAAGAGGTAAAAAAATATTAAGCACTAACTTGGGGGGATTTTAAAAAATAATTTTCAAAGAGTTGCTTTTTATATTCTGATATAAAATCAAATGGAAGATACGAAAGGATATGAAATGTTATCTATAAATTCACATTTGACTTGACAGTAAGCTTCCACACATTTGCCTTAGAAGTAACACAACTTAGGTGTTCGATATATTTACATTACGATATTTAATTTTTTGAAAAAATTTTATTGTGTATATTTGATATTTACAACATGATTATATGAACTATATAAAGATCGTAAAATGATTACTATAGGGAAGTAAATTAACATATTTATCATCTCACACAGTTACTTTTTTATTTTTTGCGACAAGAGCAGCTAAAATCTACTTACTTAACAAAAATCCCTAATACAGTACAATTCTATTAACTTTAGTCCTAATGACGTACATTAGCTTTCTAGACTTATTCATCCTACATATCTGCTACTTTGTATTCTTTGTCCTAAATCTCCCCATTTCCTCTTACTACCCCCAATACTCTCCCAGCAGCCATTGTAACCACTGTTTCATTCTTTATCCCTGCAAATTTGAGCTCCTTTTAAAAAATAAATTCCACATATAAGTGAGCTAATACAATATTTTTCTTTCTGTATTTTGCTTATTTCACTTAGTATAATGTCCTCCAGGTCCATCTATGTTGTGACAAATGGCAGGATCTCTTTCCTTTTTCAGGATATATAATGTTCCATTTGATATATATGTACATCAACTTTTATATCTTTCTATATATCACATTTTCTTTATCCATTCATCCATCAATGAGCATTTAGGTTGTTTCCATTTCTTGGTTATTGTGAATAATGCTGCAATGACCATGACAGTGCAGATATCTTTATGAGGTGGTGATTTCATCTCCTTTTACCATGTAACCAGAAGAGGGATTGCTGGGTCATAAGGTAGTTCTATTTTTAATTTATTTAGGAACCTTCCTACTGTTTTTGATAATGCATGTACCAATCTACATCCCGCCAATAGCGTACGAGGGTTCCCTTTTCTTCACATCCCCACCGACATTTGTTATCTCTTGTCTAGCCATTCTTATGGGTGTGAGGTGATACTTCACAGTGGTTTTAATTTGTGTTTCCCTGATGATTAATGATATTGAGGATCTTTTTATATACCTGTTGACCATTTTTATGTCTTCTTTGGAGAAATGTCTGTTCCTATCCTTTGCCCATTTTTTAACTGGGTTATTTGTTTTTCCTGCAATTGAGTTGCAAAAGTTCTTTATAAATTTTGGATATTAACACTTTATCAGATATGTGGTTTGCAATTATTTTTTCCCAGTTCATAGGTTGTCTTTTCATTTTGTTGATTATTTCCTTTGGTATGCAGAAGCGTTTTAGTTTAGCTTGAAGCTTTTTAGTCCCATTTATTTTATTTTAATTTACCATACTGACAGAAAGTGTGTACTTGACCTAGGAACTCTGTCCATAAAATATAAGACAATAAAAAAAATAAGAACCTCATAAAAAATCACTGTGAGAAAAAATAAAAATGAGAATTTAAACATTTCAGCTCATGAAAATTCCTGAAAACGATGAGAAAACATCCCAAATTCAATTAAATATCCTCAAACAAGAATTAACAAATATTTATTTATAAAAATCCTATGATCATATATTCACAAATTAAGAAGCAAAAGTGAATCCAAATATGAAAATACATATAGAAAAATTTATTTGAACCCAGAAAAGAAATTGAGGAAAAAAACACACCATATCATATATGAAGAGTAAATTACACTTGGGCCAAGAGAAATGGATTTGGATAAAAATTTAATAAGGTTTATTAAAGGAAAGCAAAAAAAAAAAAACTAAGAAAAGGAAAATGAGATAAAGACATAAGTAAAAAGGGTGAGAAAGTGATTAAAATGGAAGTTAGGTAAAGAAGACCCAACATTAAATATAATGAGAGTCCCTGCAATGATAAAACAATAAAAAAGAATATTTAAAACTTTAAGATTGGTCCATGAGCAAACTAGGAAAACTAAGAGGCTACACTCACTAAATATCCTCCAGTTCAATATTCTTTAACTTCCTTAAAATAAATTTGAAATTTCAGTAAAATACAACTTCTATCATGTTTACCATAAAGTACTCATTTTTTTCTTAGTGTTTAAGCCTTGTTCCCTGTAAGACTAATTCATTAGTTGAAACCAAAGGAAGTAAAAGCATATAATATAATAATAGCTTAATTATAAGAAAACTAGATACATATTAGATACTTATTTCATCTATAAAATGTATAAAAGTGAGATCAATTTTAGCATCATGATGAGAGAGCAGTACTTTATAACTAGGGTGGGTTTACACCAGGAATACAAGGATGGTTCAATATTAGGGCATATATTGATACAGTGTATCATTTTAAAGGGTTAAAGGAGAAAACTCACAGTGACCTTTTTAGATGTTAAGAAATTATTTGATAAAATTCAATATTTATATTCATTTAAAAAGGTTCCTTAATATTTCAGTTTCATATTTTAACTATTTATATGTATATATAACACTGTCAAGTGGTTTTAATCCTATGTGTATATGTATGTATTATACATCCAATAGTCAATAATACATAAAGTCAATGATGCCCACTTTTATCATTAATATTTTTTATCATTCTGTAATTGTTAGTAAATATGATCAGAAAATTTTTAAAGGAAGTAAAAATATTATAAAGTAAAAGATAGAAGGTTGAATATATAACTATTTGCCTATGGCATAATTGTCTACCTAGTAAGCATAACCACTAGAATTGGTAGAAAAGTTCATAAAGTAACCATTCAAATATAGTATTTTAAAGAAATAATTTTCCTATAAATCTATAATTTAGACAATAAAGTGAAAGAAAATCCTATTTTTAATAGCAATATAAATATAAAATAATTAGAAATATGCTTAATCAATATGCAAAAACTGAAAAAATTATGAAACTCGCCTAAACATTAAATTTAAAGACTTTCATAAATTGAGGGATGAAACATATTCTTGAATGCTAAGACTCAAAAGTATTAAAAATCAATTCCTCCTAAATTAAATCTATAAATTTACACAATAGCAAACAAAATTCTGACTATCTAAGACTAAACATGTGAGAACATCATTTCTAAAAACCATTGATAACAGCCAATGTTGATGGTGATGAAGGTAAACACACATATAGAATAAAGTACACATTTTCTTTAGGTCAGTTTGACAATATATAACAGAAATATTAATAATATGCTAAGCACTCTATATCAGTCTGGGTTTCCAGAGAAAGAAAATCAACAGTATATAGATAGGGTATCTTCATATCTCTCTCTCTCTCTCTCTCTCTCTTTCTCTCTCTCTTATCTCCAACTCTCTCTCTATCTCTCTCTCTCTATAGAGAGAATATATTTTAAGGAATTGGCTCATGTAATTCTGGAAACTGGCAGGGTTAAAATCAGGACTATAGCCTGAAAATTCAGGCAGGAGCTGATGCTGCAGTCTTGAGGCGGAATTTCTTCCCTGGGAAACTTCGATTTTTGTTCTTAATGCCTTCAACTAATTGGATGAGATCCACCCACATTGCGGAGGGTAATGTGCTTTATTTAAAGTCAAATGATTGTAGATGTTAAATACATCCACAAAATACCTTCACAACATCACTTAGATTAGTGTTTGGTTAAATACTGGTACTATAACCTACTCAAACTGACACATAAAACTAACCACCACATCTTCTGATGCAGAAATTTTACTTTCAGAAATTCATTAGGGAAAGATGTATGTCTAAGAATGTTCACCTCAGTGGCAGTACCCAAACATCGCTGCTAAATGGTTTGATAGGGACCACCTAGAAGTACACATAAATATCTCTTTCAATTTTCCATGCCAAACCTCCAGACATAGCCGGAATGCCACTTGACTAAGGACTGTTAATGCTAACTCTTCCATGATTCGTAATGTCAAAACCAGTCTAAGGCAGAAAGTGTATTTCTTATTTATATTTCTAGTCACTTGGGCCCATTGATTCTGGTAAACCTCCTCCATTTCCAAGTCAAATCAAGACCAGAAGGTCACAGAAATTAAAGCAATGATCCTATATGTGGGAATAAGGACAATAGGTATGGAATCCAAAATTCCCAGTGATATCTTAACCCAGTTTCCAACAACAACAAAAAAGTAAATTGAGACCTTTACATTTAAAAATATTAAGGTTATGAGTTTAATTGCAGAGAAGCACAGAGATAACATATTCCATGTGAGATGAAAAATTTAACTCATTATTCTAGATTAGCAATAATGCAGAGAAAACTAGCAAATGTTGAATTTTTAGAGACTTACAAACTTCAAGAGGAACTTTTCATAAAGTTCAAGAACTACGTTGGGATTAAAACTTTCAGAAGGAAAATTTTATAGGCAAGCTATAAAACCTCTCCCTGTCAAACAAAGATTTTGCCCTCCACCACAGTGTACAGCTGCACATCTAGGGCAAACACCTCACCTGGGGTAATGTAAATCTTGCGGACTTCAGAGGGAAAATTTGCCATAGTCTCTTCAGAACTGTACAGTTATTAATAACCTGGAGGAAAGATCTCTCAATTTAAGACTTTATCGCAGTTACAAAATACAAAGATTTGTTAAAATGCCTTATAATGCTTCTTTACAAAAATTTGTTCCATTATGTTTGTTCATTACTCAAATGAAATATTTAGAGTCAAATGCAAATTGAGCCCTTAGGTTAATGATTATGGACTAATATGGTCAGATCTAATCTTTTGAAAATCTTGGATACATCATTGCACATATTATTTCCGTTCACAGGTTAAAAATTCAAATTAGAAACTCTGTTGTAACCATTTTAAAACTATAATTGGAAATTATTAAACAATGTATCAGATTGATCAGAAACAAAACAGAGATTAAGAAGCAAAAGTTGCATAAATGTATATTAACATAGTACATTTAAACTATCCTATATGTTAAACATTTTAGTAAATAATATAATGCAATATTTGGCTCTGCCCAATTTTCTTAAATGCATAATAAAGTGTGTACATATATAAATATATGCATATACAGATGCATCTACAGCTTTATAATAAAACTTTGTATAAACTTATACTTTTACTGAAGCCTACTCACCCTAGGTAGAGTGAACAGCAGTAGTCAGGGGGAGAAAGCTAAAAAATTTCAGTCCCTGATATATTGTGAAAGAGAGAGAGAGAGTGCACTTAAACTGAATATTTGATTATTGAAGGCCACTCTCATAAACAAAATATTTTCCCTCAATTACAGCTAATTATTTAATTGTTTACATTTGCTAATGAAATGAAACACACAAAACAAACAACTGTAAGGGGCTGTTTTTCAACAAGGGCATAATCATCAATCAAAACATACAGAAAGATTCTTAAAATTATATGAAGCTGGTCTGTTTAAATAGAAAGGCATATTTTATCCCAATCAATGCATAAAAGTAAAATTATCCATAACTGAGGCATGTTTCTCTGCTGTACAGTTCAGCTATAATGATCCCCACACACTGCACTTGCACATCAATTATGATAATCATAATCACGGTCGTTAAGCTGGATGTTCATTATTATCAGGATGCTGGTGACAGCAGATTCAATCACCGGGTGCAATGGGCAAGCAGTCACAGTCCCACCCAAGTTTCTGCAGACAACGATGTGCCACATTAAATCTATGATGTGTTCCACATCCCACTCCATTCCAAAAGCTGTAGACAGTAAAGGTCAACTTTATGTTCTGTGCAATATGCTTAGGTTCTCTAAATTAATTCTTTGGAGTGCTGGGTATTTTTATGCTTTGCAGCTTATAAAATCCTGTTTAGGGGCAAAATGTATGTGAAAATAACAAAAAAGGACTGCTCTACTGTTGTAATTCACCTGTAATAAGGCATATGAGGAAAAGCTCTGTCAACATGAATCATCTTGAAAGGGTCTCTTCCTAAATTTTGCAAACAAGAAAAAACACGAAATGGTTCCATTAAAATCAGTTGTCTAAAATGCATATGGAAACTCATTCCAATTCAGACAAAGGCCTTAGACTATCATTTCTGCTTCAGTAAATATGAACATATGTGAATGTTTTGACAACCAAAAGAATGTTTTTAGTACACTGAATTTTTTATTGTCCAACTCCTTTAAAGATACCCAAATAGATTAAATTAATAGCGACTGACTGGTAGAGTCTCCTTATTTAATTTTATGTCTATTTTAAATACTGAGCTCAGCACAATAAAGAATTTATAAATACAAAGAATTTATCTGCACTTAAAAAGTTTGACCATTTAAGGAGCAGACTTAGAATCTAACAATTTAATTTGGGCAGTTTACAAATAGATGAAAGAAATATAAGTAAATTACATGCTAGGTACATTAGTTTATTATTGATTTCCACACTTTCAAAATACTAGATATTTGTTACTTTTCATTATTGATTTTCATACTTTGGGGGAAAATAGTATTATTTGCTCTCAATTTGTTGACTTTGTGATTTCTTTGTGTGGTACTTTTTAGATCAATAGCATTCCAAATAAAACAGAAAATTAAATAATATTTTATATATTAATTGATTTAATGTGAATGCGATGAGAGGAAGAGTATTGAATTATATTGAATTTTCTGCCAACTGATTCTTTTTAACACAATTGGTTAATAAATCATTTGAAAACTATAACTTCCATGTTTAAGATGATAAAAGAGAAAGAAAGTTTTCCACATAGATGATCTTAAAACATGATGGAAAGCGTGGAGAACAGAGGCCAAATATATTTAATTGATCTTCTTCTTGGCTAAAATCAATCTATTGCATTCAACTAAATCTCATGTACATTTAAATATGTACAAATTAATCCATCAGCCCACAGAAGAACCGTAAGACCATGTCACCTCTTTCTTTCTTCAACATTTTGAACCTAACATCTCTAGTGTCCCAAAGACTATCTTTAATCCACTAATAATGAATAAGTTGTGGCCTTTAATTTCCAAGATGAAGAAACACATTTTTATAAAAGTATAAAAAAAAGCCTGCTTTTAGTAACCTATTGGATGCAAATCTCATCCAAATCACTCAATAGCAAATCAAAATATAAAATATTTTTAATAATTCTAAGATTTTATGTGTAACCAAAAAAATGACTACCTTTATATTGTGCTGATTACATTAGCCACACAGGAAGATAATTTATTTAATACAGTTATTTGAAGAGATAAGAAAAAAGATGAGCAGAAATAAGGAAGGAAGGGAGGAAAGGAGGAAAAAAAAAGAGGAAGGAGGGTAAGGAAGGAGGGAGAAATTTATATTTGCATTTAGTATTTTTCTAAACAATTTTGTATAAGGTTGGAGGAACCAATGATTTTTATGATTTAAATAATCTTTACACTTTATTTTAATTTTGGGGGCCATAAGAATAATTATCAATTTTCTTACATATGTATGCTTTCTAAAAGTATATAGAGGTACACAATGATTCCCCCAAAATAACAAAATAAACTATTTTTCTTTTTAGCATGTATCCAAAAGATTCTATATTTCCATGAAGTCGCTTACTTTAGTTAGGCAAATGCATATTCTTGAAATATGTCAGAATGTATAAAGTGAATCTGTTACATAAAAACCAAAAGAAGGACTGTATTATTTTGGGAAACAAACATTTTGCACAAGGGTATTTCTCTGAAGTAGCTGAATGTCATAAGATAAGTCATTTATATTTTAAAGAAATAAACTCTTCCTTGAATTAAATAGAATGGTGAGATGGCATAAAAGCAAAATGTTTATGTCAAATAGAAAATGAGATATAGATCAAATTACACACATTTAAAATACAAAATTAAATAGTTAAGTCATATTTAGCTTATATTCTGAATAGTTGCATATCAGTTAAAAACAAATGCCTAGAATAGTTTGACTGTGGAATTTTATGAAATGACATTGCTATGGTTCAAGTTCGTTCCCACCAAAACTCATCTTGAAATTTGATCCCCAGAGTGGACATCCCTTGGGTTTTGCCTCTTTGCACATGTCCACTTCCCCTATGACCTTTTCCAACACACTATGACACTGCACAAAGGTCCTGACCAGAAGTCGAGCAGATGCAAGTGCCATGCTTCTTGTACTTCCTAACCTACACAATTGTGAGCTAAACAATTCCCTTTTACTTATAAATTACCCAGTCTCAGGTATTCTGTTACAGCAACACAAAACAGATCGAGACATTTTGTCCTGTCAACATTTAGGTTTGTCAATCAGTTCTAAGAGTGAACCATATCAAATTACTCATTGTATATCTCCCTTATGTCATGGAATTACCAGTGCTTTTGAATGTCATGTTCAGAAAAGATGACTTAGTAGCTGCAAAAGAAAAAGGCACTTTCTGGAATATCTCACTTACTCCCCAGCATGATTTACCACTTGGTAATCCCGTATTTACCATGTCCTTAAAAAAAGACTTTCTCTTAGAGTTTGGTAAAGAAAGACTTCATTTTTCCTTTGAATATAAAATACTTGTTCCTCCTGAGTAATGAGAATACATCCGTGAGTCTTCCTCTTCATCTTGAACACCCACAAAGTGAAATTCCTAAATCACTCACCTACCATTGCAGTAATGGTTCCCCTTTATTTTGCAGGTATATAAACTCTTCTAATTTTAGATCATTTCCCCTTATTTTTATTTTGAGAATGAGACCTTTATAGTATTTGACTTTTAGTAAGGTACCTGACTTCAATCCCTTCTGACAGGAGGTCGTGTGCAAATGAATGAATCCTCACTGACAGACTATTAATAGAACCAATAGGTCTGGTAGTAGGTGGAACTCAGTGGCCCTAATCCCTTTCCAGAAAGTCAGTCACTACTTCATTTTATCTGTATAAATTTTGGTATAAAGAAGTTATATTTTCTAATTGTTAGTGAAGGAAACCAAAATATTCTTCTTTAAAATACTGGAGATTGTTGAGCCGAAGACGGCTGAAATGCAGGGGCACACCCTGCCCCTCCTCCCTGCCTTTCCCACCTAAGGATAGGCCCCTTGACAACACTTGCTTATTATCTCAGAGACAGAGCTCAGAGACAGCGGTGCCAGAGGATCTAGGAGAGACTCTACTCTTCCCATAAATTGACCTTCTCACATTTTCATGCCTTTTGGAAGCCTAAAGATACTTTCTTCTTTGTCTTGTCACTATATAGGATTTATAACTCTTTGTTAAAATACTATTTGAGCAAGGCTCTTTAGCCATTGTCTTGAGAGAGAAACACTTTTGAACTGAGGCCTCTCCTATGTGATGGGTACAGCATGCATTAATAAGCTTCTGCTGGGTTTTCTCTTCTTAATGTGACTTTTATTTTCAGGAGATTGTCTCAACTAACAACCTATATAATTCCTGAGGGAAAGAAAAGAAATTATATTTTCTCCCCAACTTTAGACAATAGGTTAAACACGTAAGTAAGAACTTTCCCTTTTCACCTTCTATAGTGTAAGACATCTTGGTGTTTTCCCAATTCAGACATTTTTATTTAAGAGCTAAAAAATATTCTGAAATCAGATAAATATTTGTTTTCTTCCTTTGTATATCATGTTTTCTGACTAACGTTCTTAAATCTGAAGCCCTTATTCAATCGTAATATGGACAAAGAACATAAACATACACATTTTGTTTATTTAGGCCTTTTGAACGTTTTAATCCAAGCCAAAAGTTAAATCAAAAAGCTATAGATATAAAACATAATATAATGAATCATAGTGCTTAAATTTGGGGAAATATGACAGTATAATGGTGGTTACACTAAATGTTTTTAGAAAAGCATTCCTCTTAGGAATGTCCTTAGACAATAATATGATTTACTTTTTTTATATTTTTTAAACACTCATTTTTTTCCTATCTATAAGTATAGCACAAAGATATAATAAATATGTGTGCATGTATATGTATATATATATATGTGTGTGCTACATATGTAACACATGTATACTGTGCTGCATATATGACATGTATATCACATGATATAGACTAAATTATGTCCCCCATCAAATTCACAGGTTGAAGCCTATCCCCCAGTGTGACTATATTGGAGATAAGGCCTTTAGGGAGGTGATTAAGATTAAATGAGGTCATACAACAGCCTGTGAGTGATGTGTTTTGAACTAGAGTAGGAACACATTGCTAAAGCAACATATAACATAGTAGAAATAATATTTTAACCACCTTTTCATTTCCAGTACCTAGAAAAAGTTCTTCACTAAAAGACAGATAAAGACATGATAGGTGCAGCTAGGGGATTTCATCAGCCCTCCCGACAGAAGCCAGGAATAGAGATGGGATTACACTAGCTAAGAGTTTGAACTCTATGGGGCAGAGCAAGCAGGACAGAATGAAGGCAGGCCACGGGACTTCTTGGATTCCACGTGGCTGGACCACTGTTCTTCGAGGAAAGGAAAGAATGACCTCAAAGGGGATTCACAGATCATTAGGGTTGCCACTCCTACTGCAGGCCAGGGGGCAAGACTTGCTTCCTTCTACATTCCAAAGGGTAGGGCTGCCTCCCTCTCCTGTTTCAGGGGGGCAGGACGATCCTATCCAGTGACTCAGGGCCAGGACCTACCTTTACAGAGAGCCATGTGGACAGGGCCTTTGCAGAAAGACTTTGTCTCACTCACAGAGCCATTGGGTGATCCTGCCACACCAGAGGGACCAGAGGGCAGAATATTGAACCAAAGAGGATTACTTTTGAGTCTTAATATCTAACGGAATTTGACTTGCTAGGTTTTGGATTTGCTTGGGATCCATCATCCACCCATTCCTTTCTTCCAATTTTTCCCTTTTGGAATAGAAATGTCTATCCTATGCCTGTCCTACCTTATATTTTTG
>CAUYSK010011188.1:0-19040 GCA_963575035.1 Avahi laniger | reverse complement strand
GTTTTTGTAATATTCATAAATTATATCTTGAATCTCCACAGCATCAGTTGTAACTTCTCCTTTTTTGTTCCTGATGGAGCTTATTAGGGATTTTTCTTTTCTGTTTTTCGTTAGTTTAGCCAAAGGTGTGTCAATTTTGTTTATTTTTTCAAAGAGCCCAACTTTTTGTTTTATTAATCTTCCGTATAGTTTCCCTGTTGTCAATTTCATTTAGTTCTGATTTGATCTTATTAATTTCCTTTTTTCTGCTGAGTTTGGGGTTGGTCTGTTCTTCTTTTTCCAGTTCTTTGAACTTACCAATTTCTTGAACTTTATATAATAAATATACTTCCATGTTACAAATATAATCCTGCAAAAACATTGAAATGGCTGCATAATATTCCATTATATGGTTGTAGAAAAGTAATTTAACTCATCCTCTTTTATTAGACATCTATATTGTCTCTTATTCATAAGTTCTAAATGCCATAATTTACATTCTTGCAGGAGATTTGTGTATAAATCCTTAGTATTAAGTCTTGGCTGTGAAATGCATAGATATAAATAACAATAGGTTAAATCTTTTAAATAAAAACATGCCCAAGCAATTTATAATCTCTAGAAGAATTGTACCAGTATACCTTCCTACCAGGAGCAGAAGAGAGGTTGTCTTCACTCATCAGTAGTGACACCTTAGGTAATCTGTTAGCCTTTCTTGATGTATTTTTCGCTTAGTGTTACAAACTTTTGCCATTTATCAAACTCCTTTCATTGTCTTTTATTATCATCAAAACAAATGATTTATCTTCAGGCATTATTATTCAGAGGCTTGTGCTTTGCAGTGTTTGCTGCCTTTGATCATCATTTGTCCTTGTGGCTAAGTCATTTTTTTGTCTAGTCCTGCAGTCCCATGTGCTTTTGTTGTCTGTCCTCTGTGCCCTTTTGTTTCTTCTATCAAACTTGTTCTAAGAGGTATTGCATATGTTCTAGTTACTTAAACACATAACCGTACACTCCCATAAGGGAAGGTGTGAACTGGAAGGGGAATGATAAATTGAGGATAATTATTTAATAGTGTAGCTTCTAGAAAATAGAAACCTCATGTCCTCATTTTTATCAATTAGTATGCTTTAATTAATGAATTAAGGAAATTGTTTCAATTCCCTCACCTATGAACATACTTTCAAAGAATAATAGCATGCCAAATTCCCACCATCTGGAGATTTTTCAGTTGAAGTCATAATTTATCTCTCCCTTCTATTGATAAAGCACATCTTTAAATTTTCCCATTTTGTTCATCAGAGTAGTTTTCATGCATTTTTTCTTTTTTTAACTCTGTGATTTTGGATGACTGAATCATTACTTGTCTTATTCATGTTTACAGAGATGTTATTAATTCAGAACAAAGAGAAAGTTAAAAATTGGAAGTCCTCCAAACATTTTGAATTAAGCATTATACCTCATATAGTGATTTTGATTATATTTTTAAAATTCTCTGTGGCCTAATTAACTATCTTATGGTCAGTTAACTGCTGCAGAAAAGGCACCAGGTGTTTGGGTGACAAGGCAACCCCCGTGTTGTGTTCTTTCAGTAGTGCTTTGAGAAAGCAAATGAGATTCAGATTTACTCTGTTCTGAGTGTCCTGGTAGATTGATCCACCATATCTGCCAGTGCTAGAAGACTCTAGAATAGTCATGCACTAAATTACGGTGTTTCAAATCTAGTTTTTATAAACCATCGTCAAAGATGATAAAGAAATGACCCTGCAAAATTAACTTCTTTACTATTCCTTATCCAGGAGAATGGTCCTGCTTTTAGAGTACACCAAATGAGGAGAAATAGAAATGTATTTGTGAATCTTGTCAGAAGCAAAAGTCTGGGCCTTGGCATGTTATAGGCATTAAATGATAAGAAATTGCCTGAGACCACCAGGGAGGCTTTCATGTGTTTTTGAGCATGCTTTAAACTTACGATGCTCACTGTTATGGCTTATAGATGCTCAGTGACCTGTAATAGTAATATGGTACCTAGAAATAGAGGAATCTGTTTATTATTTGCTTTCTTTGTCATCACAGAAACTCAGTAGAATGTTTTAAACTGTATATGCATCCTACATTGCATAAAACTCCAGGAATGTAATTGTTATTTATTATGACTTTATTAAAGATAGTGCTGAGACAAAGACTGGGATCAAGGGAGAGCTAAATGGAGTGCCTCCAGCATCCTTTCTCTATGTCTCATGTTGTACTTGGATTCTGTGTGTTGGGACACTGAGTATTTTCAAAGTGGTGACCACAGGTGCAGGTGGTCAGAACTGGTGGTTTACTTGAAGGCCCTGGTTAAATCCAGTATTAAATATCTCAGTTGTGTGATGAAGCAGCACTTACTAAACTAAAGACATGATTTGCATGCATCAAAGGGAGTTGCTAAACAGAATGGAAAAGAGCCATATTAAATAGGAGAGAAGATCTCATACAAGGTGATTATTCAGGGTCTCCCCTTTCCAGTGGATAATTATTTATGTTCCTTATTTCCCCTCTTTTGTTTTCTCTCACCTTTCTTCTTGCTATTTTTATATTTAACAGAACAGAGAGAAAAAAAAGAAATTCAGGTGCTGAATTTAATCATTTTTATGTTTCTAAAAGATGATAGTAAATAATTCAATGGAAAACATTAAACATAATATTTTTTGAATTACCAGAGGTTTTTCTAATCCATAGTCCAGAAAGCTGTATCACTACCAAGTAAGACAGAGTAGTTTTTCATGTGTCCATCAACAGTCTCTATCTATGGTGATAGAACATTTGTATCAAAGATAGGAATTGATCGAAATAGACAATTTTTATTACATTTTGCAGCATTTTTAGGTGATAAATTGAAAACCAGTGAAATTCTTTGGCTGAGAAAACTTCCTAGTAAAGACTGAAATAAATATTTTCACAATCCATTTGAAACGAAAATAGAAAATTGGACATGAATTCAATTTCAGTTTCTTTAAACAAGCTTAAAATGAAACGTGTGACAACTATGACAATTTTGTTACTGAAAATATTTATTTCTATTACAAAACTAAAATCACAGTGGAGGTTGTAGTGTGGTACTCTAGCAATTACTTACCTGATTTTATTTGATATAAACAAGCAAACCACATACTTTTAGGGGGAAACAATTTGGTCTGGTTATCGGCCATAATCTTCATGGAATCGTACCCTCAACAGATGTTCTTTTTAATAGAAAATCAATGAGACAAAGTGTCATCACTTTGTCCAGCCTTTAGAGTCATCTAGCTGATCAGAACCCTACAATTTCCCCCTTATATACACAAGATGTTGTTAAAAATTAATAGGGCACATAGCTGTGCCACAGTTGCAAAATGACTGTAGATACTTAATATATATTCACACTATAGCATATAGACAACATAGGCATCATATTTTCAGAAATGATGTTGCTTATCATACTCACTCACTCTAATATTTATGTTTAGGGTAGACACACCCTACCATGTATGTCTGTGCTGAGCCAGGGGTCAGAAAACTAGGGCCAGTAAGCCTGCATTCTGTTTTTGTAAATAAAGACCGATTAGAACACAGCCATGCTCACTTGTTTAACATATGGCTGCTTTCTTGCTATAATGGAAACTCTGAGTAGTTATCACAGAGAGTGTATGGCCCACGAAGCCTGAAATTTTATTATCTAGCCCATTGCAGAAGAATTTTGCTGACCCCTGTTCTAAGCATTTGGGATAAATGTGACAAATGTGTTGGGAGAAGGGATTGAGAGTCTTGAGAGGCCAAGGAGGAAGATATTATTTGCTCTATTTAGGTGAAAATATGGCTTCATGAAATGAGTGAAGCAAGAATTGAGTCTGCAGAGATGAATAGCATTAGACAAATGATGACTTAGAAAGAAGGGCATTCCAGGTAGAGGGAATAGCATGGGCAGAAATTCTGAGTTAAGAAGGGAATAACTTGTGTCAAGAACAGGAAGTAAACTCACTGTCCATGACATGTAAAGATTAAGAAAGTGGTGAAAGACAGCCTTGGGGCAAATATGTCACCCTGCTCTCCACTGTCCTCCTCCCCAGATTGTGATAGGTTTTAGACAATAAAGAGCAACTTCTTTACAGTGCTTTTTTCTCATAATTGTCTTATGAGGTTAATTGTTAGTAAGAAGGACACACATTGTAAGTGTGAATTGTAATGACTCTAAAACGATGACATGGAAACACCAGGTTAATGACCAAGTTTAATGTAACTAAATTTGCCAAGATAATCTTTCCATGAACAAAACAAATACTTCATCATCTTCTCATGTGCCCTTCTGCCCCTCATATCGTGTTTACTTATCTACTGACAGACTATGAGAAAAGACACACAAATCCAAATCGTTTTTATTCAAAGTCATTCATATCATCAAAGTATTAAAATGACAAGAGTTTAGCAGTCCAATTAGTATTTTGAGGATCCTATTATCTAGATACTGGGTATGTATACACAAACCTACAGGTTTTAAATGGCAAAGGAACATCTTGCTGCAGTTAGGGGAGCTAGTGGGTGACTGGTGTGGGGGTGACACAGTCTGGGTTCTGCCATAGCCACCTGTGTGACCCTGCAAGTCACAGGCTAAGATGACAGCAAGACCCTTCTCGGTCACTTTTTGAACTTAGCTCCATAAGTCTACCTTCCCTCCCGTTCACTTCTCTCTACAGTAGGTGACTTTGACTCTGTGTTCTAACTCTTTTAGACCCCTAGATTTTATATCTGCTCCCATGGACACTATTCATCCTCACAGCAGACTTTGGTTTCGCATAGCTAACTACACACACTGGAATCTGACTACTCCTCAGGAGAACCGTGTGACTAACCCACTGTTCTTTCACATTCTGCTTTCTACCAAATGTCTGTTTTGGTATGGACTCCTGTACTCTTCAGTTATGGTATCCTTTCATTTGGAATGTAATAATTAAGATAGATGAGATTTTAGTTCTCCATAAATATTTATTTCTCATGTGATGCCTGTTATTTGGATAAAGGAGGAATGGAGGATTCTTTGGCTTCCTATTTAAATTTCTAAGTAATTTTGGCCTTTGCTGTTCCAAATATTCATGCCATGTGGATGCTGATAAATAATACCAAATGGCTTGTCATAGTACAGTTGTGAGCCATTTAAGGTTTGGATGGTCCTTAGGATGAAACAGCAAATATTTTGAGGTCATGTAGAAAGTCCTTTACAAAGATGTTTACTCCCTTGCCAGAATTCTTCCCAAAGCCCTGTATTGCACAATAGCTAACTGAAGGAAGTTAAAAGGAATGTGAAAAATAATTTAAGACAGTATACAGTGCCTGGAAAGGTCTCTCACACTGCCTCCTCTAATTTGCTGGAAGTCTGGATATGGTTAATGCTACTAATAAATTATAGTTGCAGTACTGAGACAGAATTGCCCTCTTGAGTGTAGTTCATTGTAATTATAAAAGAGGTGGCAGCAAAGCCCAAGTGGCATAAGTCATGCTTGATTTTAGATACATCCTTCTGGATAATTCCAGTACCTAAAGAGAGAAATTCAGAGGGATTATATTAAATAGTCTTCAGGTAAACCTTTTTGGTAAATAAGATTTTGGATGTGTTAGGAGGCCTGGAGTCTTGTGACTGCCATGGGTGTGACAGGGCCAGCACATGCTGACATCGTTCACCCCTTTCACGAGTGTTACTTCACTCTTCACGGGTAGGGTCCCCAGAACACCAATTACAGGTATCGTTTGCGCAGAGAGACTCACACCTACTGCCAACGTTGTGCCTTCCCTCGGCACCTAGAGCCATATCAATCCAGCCAATTTCTGATGGTGAGGACACGCACCTCTGAGGGTGAAGGACAGAAAGAGATGGCCACGTGTCAGCGTGACACCCTCATGGGGCAGATGCTCTCACACCACTTATTGTTGGTGTGACTCTGGAGAGTTTGCATTTTTTAGAACTTTTTGGACCCTCAATTTTGTTATCTGTAAAAGTCAAGTTACAATTACTGCTCTATTTTCTCTCAAATGCTGTTGTTAGGGACAATTAAAATAGTATATGTGAAATTTCTTTGTTAACTTTAACATACAATTGTAAGAGATTACAAGGGTTTAAGTAGAGGACATTCAAATGACCTCAAGGACATAGAATTTAACAGAGAAAACGAGATCAATATTCATTTCTTCATTCATCCAATCACTGTATATTTATTGGGATCCTACTATGTGCCTAGAACCATTGTAGGTGCTGATAATAGAATAATAAACATGGCAGTCAATGCCATAGAGCTTCTAGTGGGTTTGGGAAGAGAAGTTAAACCAGAAAGCAAATAATTTTGGTGGTGCTGTGAAAAGAATATGAAGATAATATGACAGTGGCCAAGGTGGAGTTTGGGGGCTGCTCTGGTTACGGTGGTCAGAGAACCTCTCTGAGGAGGTCCTGTTTGGTCAGATTTGAGCACGGCCAGCAGCCCAAGTGAGAACTCAGGGAAGATAGCCAGAGGAAACAGGGAAAAAATGGTTTACATGAATTTCATACTTAAGCTTTGTCCTTAAAGAATTCATGCAGGAGATGAGGACAATGAGAGTTGGGGAAATATTTTTAAAATACCAATGCCAAGTTCCCACCTGATTTAATTCATCTGCTGTACGGCCTGGGCAACAGGGATTTTAACAGCTCGCTGGGTGATCCTACTGTTTTAGTCGCATTAAGAATCACCTCTCTGCAGCAGGAGAATGGACACTTGAGTTTTTGACCTGCTTCCCACTGCACAAACAAAGTTTTAGAGAGTGCTTCAGAGTTGCACAAAATTTACTGTTGTGTGGGGTCTTTGCCCAATACTTTGTTGAATAGATGAGGAAGAAGTGAGGCAGGGGAACGAGGGGTGGGTGGAGAAGAAAGAGAGAGGGAGAGGGAATGGAGAGGAGGAGAGGAGCTCTTGAACAAGGAACAATGTTAGACACTTCTAACACTGGCAGCATGCAGGACAATGATTTTTTGAAGAGAGAAGATAGTTGGCTGGAACATATTTTGGGTTTTCACCATAGGTAACTTTTAGATTGAAGAATGTGGAGGAATCTATTTAGACATTATATCTGGAATAACTGATAATATTTAATAATAAAATACTGTTTAGTTCTGTTACCACAAGTGTACTAATAAACTACTTTCCATGTTGTATTTTTTCTATACATATTATGTTCTGAGGAAGGGAATTCCCCAGGATTATATTTTCCTTATTAATGAAACTAAGGTTTTGTGGATAGCTCTGAGTAAGTCCAATTTGAACACATTTTCCATTAGTGAATCAAACAATTGACCAACTGATTTGTATTAGCTCCCTGGGATATTTTCTCTGGTTAGATTTTCCATTTGATTGGCTGCTCAGCTAACTGCTTGTCTGGTTCCTAACCAAGATTTTGTTTGGGTATTTATAGATACCATAAGAAGGGACACTTTTGAGAAGTGATGCACATGCTTGGGGAGCAATTAGCCAATTTGAGATTGGCAGTAAAACCACTGCACATTGTCCAAAGGCTACTTAGGACCAGTGCTAGGGAACACCCTGGATAAAGTTATGCTTGTCCTCAGATGCCCTCCCAGAAACCCTTTTTATGCATAGTGCCTCTTTGAAGAGCCTGTCTTTAAAGAGTCTGTTCCACAGTTGACTGCTTGTGATCCACAGTTGAGGTCCATACCAACCCCACCTATTAGATTTCTGCAACTGCTGAAACAAATGCCCACAAACTGGGTGGCTTAAAACAACAGAAGTTTATTCTCTCACAGTTCTGGAGATAAGAAGTCTGAAATCAAGGTGTCAGAAGGGCCACACTCCCTCCAAAGGACTGAGGGGAGAATCCTCCCTTCCTGGCCTCTTCCAGTTTCTGGTGGCTTCTGGCATTCCTTGGCTTGTGGCATCATAACTGCAATCTCAGCCTCTGTGTTTACAAGCCCACCTTCCTACCTCTCCCTGTGTCTAAATCTCGTTCTCCTTTTCCCTTGAAGATACTAGTCATTGTATTTAGGGCCCACCCTAAATCCAGGATTATTTATCTCCAAGTCTTTAACTAATTACATCTGGAAAGATCCTATTTCCAAGTATAGTAACATCCTGAGGTTCTGGGTAGACACGAATGTTGGAAGGACATTGTTCAACTCATTACAGCCCCTTAGTGGAAAGGAAGTCTTCCTCCACTACAGGCATTTATTCAGAAAATGAATTTCTTATCTACCATATGCTAGTTTTTGTACTGAGTAATGGACTTTACTATGGTCTGAATGTTTGTGTCCTCCCCAAAATGTATATGCTGAAAGCTCACCCCCATATTGATGGTATTAGAAAGTGTAGGGCCTCTGGGAAGTGATTAGGCCATGTGGGTAGAGTCGTCGTACAAGGGAATAAAAGAGACCCCGGAGACTCTGCCAGTGTCTTGATCTTGAATTTCCCAGCTTCCAGAAATTTAAGATATAAATTTCTGTATTTTATAAGCCACTTGGTCCGTGTTAATTTTGATAGCAACCTGAATCGACTAAGACAAGTGTCAGAGTTGAATTAGACACAGCATAGAAAAGAGTAAAACATAACTCATTGCAGCAGAGTATAGTCAGTGCTCTGAGGGAGATATGACTCTTGGACTCTGTGGACAAGGAGGAAGGGTGACCTCTGCCTGGGGAATTGAGAAAGTGAGCAAGGGAGATCCTGAGAGGTCAGAGTTTTGCTTTTGGAGAAAGGAAAAAGATTTCCTAGATAGGAAATCACATCAGGAGCACAGAAAGAAGAAAGAATATGTATGTCTGTTCAGGTAGTTCTTTCACCCCAGCTTATGAATATTGAAGGTAGGAGTGGGAATCTGCATTTTTAAATAGATCTCCAGTGTATTTGGGGATGGGTGCTGGGGGTATATCTGTTTCATAAAAATGTTCTTCTGTGGTCCTCAGTTGCTCATAACCCTTAGATCTGCTTTCAACCTTCATAGATAGTTTTCTGAGAACTAGTCTGTGATGTGCTTCCTTAACCAGAATAATTTGCATTGTAGTGAGGAATTTGGGAAATCTTATATTCAACCTCTCTTAACTTGGAATTTATGCAACTCTCGAGGTTTATGGTTGGGTATCAGGCCATGAGAAGCTCTTAAAGTGCTACAAGTATGTTGTTGTATGTACCTTTTAATATTTTTGTGGAGAGAGGGTCCCTGGATTCTTTCACCAGATTCTAAAAGGGCTCCATAGTATCAACAAAAGGTGACAATGGTTTAGAAACTACTGTATAAAAGCAAACAAAGACCTTTAGATGTCACAGTGGATTACTGAGGAACGTATTTTGAGCTAGATATGCTTTAACTATGTATTGTATAGTTTACTATGTAAATTAGTAAATTATCCAAATAATAATCAAATATAGAAAATACTCTGTGATATCAAGTTTATGTAGCTTTTTATTCTACTTTTTTTTTTTTAACAAAAGTTGTTCACAAGAGTCAAGTTTGGAATGAAAAGATAGACCAAACCTACAGTCATTTTATTTTAAGTCATGAGAATTTGCCACTGAAGTTTCTTATTAGTTTCTAATTGGAAACATAAGCAATAGCTCAAGCAGAGAAAAAAATTCTACTGTTGTTCTGTTGTCAGAAGAAAATTTGTTCTATAATGACTTAAGTTTTAGTGTCTGTCCATGAGAAGGGTCTTCATTCTGATTAATAAATGTGGTAATATTGGATGCTCATATAAGTGCAACCTGGCATTCCAGGAATAATAGGAGTATAAGAACAAGAAGAGAAAAGATTTTAATTTTTATGCTAATCAAGTTTCATTTGGAATTGCTTTAAGGGGACCCATCTCATCATGTAAAAAGAAGGTATTTTGTTAGCAAATGTAGAAATTTAATAAAGAAATGTATTGATGTTTTGCAGTTCCTGCATTAGCTGGTATGATTGTTTTAACTTTGGCCGTGAATGTTCATATGAATCTTGAGAATGTGTTGGATAGGACTAAATTATCAAAGAAGATTTTGAACGGTGTGGCAGAGCACATGACCTGAGGAGGCAGTCAGGAAGCTGAACTAACAGGTCATGAAACAACAGTAACTGTCAGTTACCGATACTGAGTGATCCAGGGCCCAGTCCTTGGGCTTATAGGTATTTGTTCATCATATATCCATTTACTTATTCATTCACTCAATGCAGTTAGTTACATTGGCAATACAATATGACAAGAAAATCTCCCTAGTGTTTACTTTAATGAAATAAATTTGGGTAGCTGTTATTTTGTCTCTCTGCATTTGCTGTTTATAGTTTCTCACTGAATCCAAGGACTGTTTCCATGCTACACACTGGCTACACTGAGGAAAATTACTTTTGGTGAGAATATATGCTATTATCGGTTCAATGTAGGCAGTGGATTTGGAAGGTATTCAAGAGACCGTGGTTGATGCCTACTATAGACCAAAGACTCTCAGTAACAGAAAGCCATGGCATTACAGCTGCCAAGTCCCACTTACCAGCAATGCCCGGTTTTGGACATATAAAGAGTTGTTCTTTGGTTTCTATATCTTGAAAGAACTCTAGCTTTCTGGATTATGTTTTTAATTCTCTGTCATTAATCACAGTGCCAAACACATAACAAAATTACACAACATCTATTTTAGTTAAGAGTCTTTTGGATGAAAATGGCAGAATCCCAATTCAAACAACCAGAAACAAACAAATGATTTATGTGCTAGAAACCAAGGACAGAGTAAAGATGACATTTGGGATGAATGGCAAAGGGACTTAGACAACCTCACATCAGTCTCTCCCCGCCCCCCCCACACACAGACACACATACACACACATACACATACATATACTCAACAACCCCTGGCACACACATTTCTGCTTTTGTCAGCAGTTTAATCTTAACCTTGCCTGCTGCAGATAGATTCTTGTCCATGCAGGGGGGAATCATGGATTTTAGCATCATTTAAGGTTGTATTTTTACCATACCCTGACCAAGGAAGATAAGAGACTCTTCTCTGGCAGTTCAAGGGAGAAAATAAAAGTTGAGGAAAATACTCTGATTGACTTAGCTTGGACCTGATGATCAAAAGTTTAAACAAAGCACTGTGACAAAGAGGGGTGATGGAGTACTAAACTTGCCCCATCCTGGGTCAGTGCTGTGGTGTGAGAGTGTAAGACTTCAAAGAGCTTTTCTGGGCAGACAAAACAATTTTTTGCTGGCTACAACTGCATTCAGGTTGGTATCGATCTTGAGAATCATTGATTACATGCAGAGCCTTCTTGGCATAGCAAGGATGATATATAGCTTATTTTCAGATTTATAACCAAATGACAGCACAGCAGGATAGAGCAATTCATTAATGATTGTAGTGAGCAGAATAATGTACCCCCCTCCAAGACGTCCATGTTCTAATTCCTAGAACCTGTGAATGTGTTAGATTACACAGCAAAGGAGAATTGTGATTGGTGACCAGGAGATTATACTGGATTATCTGGCTGGGCCCAATAAAATCACAAAGGTCTTTACAAATGGAAAAGGACACAGTAGAGTCTGAATCAGAGTGATGGGAACGGAGACTCAACCTACAGCTGCCATCTTTGAAAATGGATGAGGGCGACCAAGAGCCGAGGAATTCAGATGGGTTCTAGAAGCTTGAAAAAGCAAGGAAACAGGTCACCCCTAAAGCCTCCAAAGGGAATTCAGTCTTGCAGACAGCTTGATTGTAGCGCAGTGAAACCATTTTAAGCTTCTGATTTCCAGAACCAGAAGATAATAAATTTGTGATGTCTTTAGCCACAAAGTTGTGATAATTTGTTGTAGCAGCAATAGAAAACTGATACAGTGATCTTTAGAAATATTCTTTGGCATAGTCACCAGAATATATATCAGAATCTTTTTCCAAATAAATTATGTATTTTTGAAGACTTTTTGTAGGCAATCTGAGAGTAATGTTAAAAATTATTTTTTTTACTGATAGCTTTTAAACTATAGGCATAAAACGGAGAGAGATTAACTGAGGTGTTAGTTGCTTTTTGACTCCTCCCTTGCTTCATTTTAAAACAATGGAAACTAGTTCTTAAACATAACTTTATGTCTTACCTCTTGCACTTATTTGATCTTACAATTTATTCCTTGTTGTAATACAGTCTTGATACGTTGTTTTTAATAGTTACATACTATGTTAAAGTATTTTGACCAAGCATAATATGTATCATTATTCCATCATTTACTCCATTATTCTCTTTAAATGGTCTATGAACATAGTTACAAGATTTCAATATTGTGGTCTGAATTTTTTTTTTCTCTTTCTACATTATAATTCCATGTTGTAATGCTGGATGCACATCTTTCTCTAACATAGATAAGCAGGTTCACATTTTGCAGGGCCAACATTTTGGGAGTTCTTTTTAATAAAGTGAATTCAAAATTGCAAGTACAAAGTTAGTTAAGGTGAATACTAATTTAGGATGAAAAGGCAATCAACACAAATTACATTTTTTATCTTAGACAAATACCATAAACATCACAAGATCTAGAATATGATGTAATTATAATTTTACACATCTGTTGTAAATGGCTCTATATACTTCAAAATTGTTTTTTTTTTCTTAAGCTTCCCAAATGTGGGCTGCATATTGTAAGATGCATGTAATTTTATGACTCGATATCTGGTCTTACATTTTCATGACCCAGTGGAGCTGCATGAGTATTCCTAGAAATCTTTTTGTTGCTATACCCTGAAAAGACATGGAAATGACTATACCCCACTAATCTCGAAGGAAATGTATCCTCAGCTCAACTTCCCTTTACTGAATCTCAAAAGTACCCGGAGCCACACCGGTATCACTTGACATGAGAGGAAGTGTGGCTGATGGACATTGAAATAGAAAGAGAGAGTCCGTTGTCTTAATTGATTCAGTTAAAATTTCTCATTTTTGAAAAATTTCAAAAATATATATCACCTATAGCCAGGGTCCTCCCCATTACAAGGGACCCCCACCCATGAAGAAATCTGAAGATCAATTGCTATTAGCTCCGTGGTAAACGTGCCTGTCTCTTTAATAATTGATACTGAAGGACCTTACCTGAGGCTGTACCCAAAGTAGAGAATAGAGAATTTCTATGTCCTGAGTGTCATTGACTTTCTGCTTTTCCTCTTCAAACGAATAATAAGCAAAGTCTTTGGGAAGATGGAACAGGTACTGTTATTCAACCCTTCTTTATATCACCGTACAAGGTGAAGCATGTCTGTAACTGTTTATGATGGTCTCCCAAAGACTGTGGACACCTTTATGCAGCTGTCTGTTTCATGACGCTAATATCATAAGCATTCTTCTGACTTATTAACAGGAAAAATACCTGTTTAGATAAATAGCTTTGTGCAAGTGGGTGCCTCCAGCCCAGGCATCTTTCTACTCCCTGGGCATGTGTGGAATTAGAAATGTCTGCCACATTGTCAGCTTCCAGATACATTGTTCTAATCTGGAAGTGTATAGCCTGGGGCCTCGGTGTTTCCATTTTTGTTTATTTGTCATACAGAAGTCACTTCTCACCTGAGCCCCTTGCAGACATTCCAGCAAAACGAAATCATGACCTTGAGCATTAATTTGACAGTCCACAAAACGCTAGACTTTTGGTTATAGAAATTCAGAGTTAGAGTCCTCCTATTTTTTCCTCACTTAAAAAGGGATAAGGAAGCTGATCCATCCAAGATTGATGTTAAGCCTAAAATAAGCTTTGCATACCTATTGAAAAGAGTTTCCATACTCTAGAGTTTTTATTTCTACCTTTTTAAAATGCTCTTGTCCATCTCTTCACAAGACTTTGGAGACAGGAGGTTTTTGGTCCTAATGCATTAGAATGAAGATAATACAAAAAGAAAGCTTATTAAAAAATTTTAGTCTCAAAAAGACTTCTCTTGGGAAAAGGCAGACCTTTATCTTAGTCAAAAGGAAATGAGACTGTTGGCAATGACAAATTAAAGTTTGAGGGGATAATTGAAATAAGGAAATGGAAACGTTGATGGTTATCCCCAAAGCCTGGATCAGACAATGAAATATACCACAGGTAGCATAGATTTAAGTGAAGATATGGACCCTCCGGCCAAGGGTCAAGGGTGGTTGAGAGCAAAGAGATATAATAGAAAAAAAGGAAATGTGAGGAAGTGTCTTAATATATTTAAGACAATGGTATATTACTAAGCAGGCAGAGGTTATGTTTTCTATTTCTTATGTTTTCTTTGCCTGCATGGTACATAGGTTTGTTGCTAGACCTTTAAGTGTTGATTGAATTAACCTTTCCTCATATGCAAAAATCTGTCTTATGAGTAAATTTCAGTTCTTATGTAGTGTTCTTAATATTAGATAGAAGAGTAACAGTAATTAACATTTATTGAGTACTTGCACAGTTCTAGGCACTGTGCTAAGCGCTTGATGTATCTCATTTGATATTTTCAGCAACCTCATGAGTATCATGATTAGCCTGACACAGCTGATAACAACATCTATTTGTCTGTATAAATTCAGTCATTGCTATTTCCATCAACATCATTCCAGTCTAGGTTCTTGTATGCACCCTTCTCTCTGTCTAGAATATCCACTGACACCTCGCATGCTTGGGGCAATCAAACCTCACACGTAGATGTAATCATGTTCTCTTCCATGCTACAACTAAACCTGTGCATGCTTTTAATTTTACATGACATCACTTTACCATAATTATTTGCTGATGTGTGTCCCTCTTATTGTTAGCTCCATGAGTAGTGGTGTTTTTCTTTGTATTTCTAGAATCTAGAATCTAGTGAGTGTTTGACTCAGAGTAAAGAGTGATGATTGTGAAATCATGACCACATCAGTGCACAGACGAATATAGTGTCTTCTCCTTTAGATCTGTGATCCTCAACCCCCGGGCCGCGGCCTGTGGCCTGTTAGGGAACAGGCCCACCTCACCGCCTGAGCTCTGGCCCCACACCCACACCCCACAGCAGCTTCCCCTTCCCACCCCACCCGCGGTCCTTGCCCGGTCTGTGGAAATATTGTCTTCCATGAAACTGGTCCCTTGTGCCAAAAAGGTTGGGGACCACTGCTTTAGATAAGTGATCATGTATAAGTAATTACTGAACTGGTTCTAAGCATGGATTCTTGTGTAGTTAAACAGCCATCAATAGAAAATCTTTATTTCATTTAATGTAGGGCCTCCTTCACATGGGTTTAGTCCTAGGATCTGGAAAAAGAAAATTGAATCTGGAATGAGGTTGGGGTGTGTGTGTGTGTGTGTGTGTGTGTGTGTGTGTGTGTGTGTGTGTTTGTGTGTATATGTTTGTAATTTCCTATAGTTGTGACTTAATACCAAAGTCAATAACAGATAATATGGGAATTTTTCATTATTTACACTTCCTTTCTCTAATTGAGAATAGATTATGTTTAAATTTTGCAGACAGACAAAATTTAAATTCATTAATAACATGTAATTTTTGGAAATCACTGACACTTGTTAACATTATTAGGATGGATATTATTCTTCACTTAAATTTTATGTTTTAACCTTTCCTTTTAAAAATAACTTGCTACAAATTTTTAAATATTAAAAAATAATTCAATCTGTTGTTTATTAATTTAGTTTGATCCTGTGACAAAGTGAGCTAATTTTGAGTATATAATCAAGTATATATAAAACTTGTAAGAAAATTTCAGAGGTTGCCTCTTAGATGATTCTAGGGTAATAACTATCTACTGTTTTCTCTAAAAGTCATAAAAATGTTTGCGAAATGAAATCAAGTCTCAAATTTTCTTATACTGAAATTAGTTTCTTGTTCTTACCCAAATATCTAATATACAGTTCTCTTTTATTTCTCATTCCACATGGAGAAGCATTGTCATTATTTTTACAAAAGGCTTATAAATAGTTACTCTTTCATGTATGCTTCCCATGCAAATCCCTGACTTGATAATTCTATAAAATTATAAAACCCAGGTCTCCCGTTGACTTTCATCTGAGGACAGGCAGTGGGTTCACCTGTGAGTCACTGTAGTTCAAAGATGTAAAGAAATCTCTTGTAATCACACTTAACCTTCACATAGCATGAATTTAAAGGGAGAGGCATGATTTAAAAATGGAAAATTAACAAATGACCTTTCTCCTTCACATTAGGTGGGATCATCAGGGCAGTGTAGTAAATGGTCTGATTACAGAACATTTTCAAGGGATGAAAATTTTTTCTGAGTACACACTCTAGCTTTCTGGGCCCGTTTTAAATCTCATTTTAAAATACCTCATTGCTTAAAACAAGTAAAGGAACAAATTTTGTAAGCATTCCATTAGAGTGGCTAAACATGACGCCCCCACCCCAGTCTATTTAAAATAGCAATATATACAGTCCCTTGTGTTCAGCCAGAGCTAGGATTTGTACAGGGTGACCCAGAGCTGCTGAGATTCCTGGAGATATTCCTAAGTATATCCTAGAGAGGTTGCTTTGGAGAGTTAGAAGAAATCTGGGTTCGTTGGGCTTTACTCACTCCACCGCTGCTTCTTCTGGGTAAAATTCACTTATATATGTTTTATTTAGCAAGGATCTATGCATAATTTCATTTGGAATAAGATATTTCTGCTGATTTCTTTTTGTTGTCCAAATGTGGAAATCTTTGCTTTAGTGAAAGCCAATACCATTACTTCCCGAATCACATCTCCGTGCTAACCACTTGTCTCTAGATAAACATTTATGTTGTATACTCCAATAACTATAATCAGGATACAGATCTACCTGGGGTTGGTCATGGATTGAGGCCAAAAGAAAAAATGAGGTCAAATAAAATGGAAGGGAAAAGAATTCAGTGAACATCTGTGCTTTCTCTTTCCCAGTCCTGACACTCTGCTGGCAGCCCCTCTGCATCTTATCCCTGTGAAGTGAGTGACTTTATTATAGACAAGGAGGCAGGAGAGCCCGCCCAGTGTCCAGGATTCCTTTCCCTTAAAATTCTGCTCCCTGCAACCGGCTGGAGCCGCCCACAGATTCCCTTTGTTGATAAGTGCTTCAGGAAGGTAAGGGAGAACCTCCCCAGCAGTGGGCTGCAGATGTACTAAACCGCAGCATAATTCATGATGCGGCTAACATTTACCTTCACTTTTGTAGGGGGTGGAAAAAGATATTTTTTATAGTAATAAGGTACAATCTGTGAATCCTACCATATACCAAATTAAAAGAGGTTCTGCCGGTACAGCATTCCATGGAGAGAAGAAGCAGGTAATTATTCAGAGATAATGCTTCTGAAACAGAATGTTGTCACTGTATAATGGTCCCCTGCTGGTAGATAAATGCGGAGGCAAAGACACTATATTTATTTTTTAAAGCAAGAGACATTTTTTGGCGATGCGATTGCAGCTCTTGCAATTACCTTTCCTGTTTTATCAAATGAAAGGTTGTAGAGGTAATCAGCATGGCTGATGGAGGACTGGTGTCACAAAGTGACAAAAATAAACCCAGTGACAGTGGCCCTGCTGTGTACAGATTGACTTAGTAAACTCTCTTGGTACTGACTTTAGCCATTGAAGAACTTTTTAGTTATAGGTGGGTAGATTCTTGATTTACCTTCTCAAATGTCAAATCAGTTATGTTCGTGCCAGTTAAGACTTAATATGTCTTTGCTTTGTCAATGAAAAGTCAACTAGCCAGTAACATATGAGACAACGTTTCATCTCAAGGGATGACATGGTTTTGTCTATAGATTAAGGGTTACACATGGTGGCTAGACAGTTGTATAAGTGTACTACTGCTAGAGCTCAACCATCCCAACTCAGTGTTTGTACCCAATAATAGTAAGAGCTAACTTTTATTGAGATCTTATAATGTGTTAGACACTGTTCTGAATACTTCACATAAATTTTTTGTTAATCCTACAACATATTTAAAAATATGCAATAGATATTCTTATTTTACTCAGGAAAAAATTAGAACTCAGGGGAAGGACCTATGAATGGTCACATGGCTACTAAGTGATAGGACTTTGACTCAGTTGTGTTGGACAGTTGGATGCCAATTCCACTCTTAACCATCATACCTTTGCTGGTCAAAGTGTGGTCCTTGGACCAGCAGTTATCAGCATGAAATCATATGGGAGCTGATTAAAAATGCAAAATTTCAGGCACTCTTCTGACCTACTTAATCAGAATCTGCATTCTAATGAGATTGCTAGGTGGTTTGTAGTCTTCTTCATAGACGGTGTCTGAAATTTTTTCTGAAATATTTTTGCTGTTTTACAATATAGATCAGTACCACCCATAGATTTTTGCAGCCTTTTTAATGATCCTTGATCTATTAAGCATTTTGAGAATGACACTATGATTTCACATCACAAGAAAGAATAAGAGTTTTGTGGACATTTCAGATTTGAAAAAATGTAGTTTTAAATGAATACCAATTTTCTCCAAAATAAGCAGCCTACCCTAAAAGTTAGTTTGTGACTGATTGGTGTTAATTCTCAGGGAAGAATCTGTGGAAAGCAATATGGAGATACTTTAAAGTCACAACTCTCATCTAACTTTAAAAAGCACCATCTACTCCAGGAAACCTGGTAGTTTCTACTGCTTTTAACTGCATTGCTTTGTTTGTGACGGTCTTTTGCATGTACAGTAACTTTTTTGTGTCTCAGTTCTTTGGAAAGGCATTTTTTTTATTTCAGCATAATATGGGGGTACAGATGATCAGGTTACGTATGAGGCCCTTGCCCCACTGCCCCGCCAAGTCCGAGCTTCAAGTGTGTCCATTCCCTGGAAGGTGCGCATTGCACTCATTGTTTGCGCATATGCCTGTCCCTCTTCCCTCCTCCCTCCTCCCCTCTCCCCCCTGCCAAACATCCAATAAATGTTATTCTTATATGTGCACTTAAGTGTTGATCAGCTAATACCAATTTGATGGTGAGTACATGTGGTGCTTGTCTTTCCCTTCTTGGGATACCTCACTTAGTAGAATGTGTTCCAGCTCTATCCAGGAGAATACAAGAGGTGCTATATCACCATTGTTTCTTAAAGCTGAATAGTACTCCATGGTATACATATA
>CAUYSK010011186.1:0-50804 GCA_963575035.1 Avahi laniger | reverse complement strand
GGACCTCAGGCCGATGGATCTCCCCTGGCTGTGACGTGGGCCGGGAGGCTCCCCACCCAGGATGGTAGCCTGAGCTGGGTGCACAGCCCTCTTTTGGGAGGAGGTCTGGCACGCTGATCTGCCCCTGAAGGCACACACTCCTCAGTAGGCTCTTTCACAGATCTCTTTTCTGTGCTCCGGGCCGTGCAATCCTGACCTGGGTGTACAGGGTCTGGTCTGCAGGCCTGTCCCCTGGACCCTGGAGATCAATCTCTGACCCTGCCGGGGGAGGGGTGCTGGTCTTGAATCACCTACAGGATGCCCAAGCTGGATCGATTTCACTCCACCTTGGGATTTGCCCCGCTCTCCTGGAGTCCCCAGGCAAACAGCACCCGGGAGGGCTGGCGGGTAGGGAACTCGCTGTCTGAGTACCCCTCAGTCTGCTGTAGGGCCGCAAATGGAAAGGTCTCGTTCCTTGGAGATGCCTCCGTGTAGTGGCTAAATTGTCTCTCTGGGCACCCACGGGTACGGAGGAGGAAGGAGAGAATGGAGCACTATGGCCTCTGCCGCTAGGCTCAAGTCTGCGTCCGGGGAGGTGCCCCGAGGGGGCTGGGAGTCTGGCGCTGAGTCCGCAAGAGGCCACTGCTCACTGGCGGCAGCCGTCTCTGGGCTGGTGTCGGCAGGTCTCTCCAGCCGCTCAGGAGCCACCAGCAGTCTGAGATGCAAGAGAGGGGGAATTTAGCCGCTCCACCTACTCTTGTCGCTGGTCTCCACGCCTCTCGGGACCTTTCTCCTTCCAGTTCTCCTCCGCAACGTCTTCCCGTGGAGTCTCCTGCAATATCAGGCATCCTTCCTTCTGACCCTCACCCGATCTATGTTTCTCTGCTCGCTTATTTTTTTCTCTTTCTTCTAAAATTCATCTTTTTTTGCAGACACACTCTGACTGGCATCTTTTTTTGTCTGCCATATTCGCTTATGTTCATTTCTAAAATGATTTCTCAGAAGTTCTTAGTTTTAATATGTTCACACTTTTTATGATTTGCCTTTTTTGAATCAAGAAACCCATTTCTGCTCCCTCTCTGCCCTAAAAAAAAAAACAAAAAAACAACCCATTTCTATCCTGAAGTCAAAGATATTCTTTCATATGTTATTCTCAAATGTTTATAGTTTTATGTTACACCTTTGAATATTTAAAGCATCTGGAATTAATTTTTATGTATGGTGTGAGGTAATACTCCAATTTCTTTATTTCTTTTCCTCCTTGTAGATAACTGACTGTCTCAGACAGATTATTGGAAAGCTCCCGCTTTCTCCCTTGTTATGCAGCAAGTTTCTCGTATGCACACGTGTGTGTGGATTCTCTGTTCTATTAATGATTCCCCACATAAATGCTGTATTTTTAAAAATTATTATGGCTTTTTAATAAGTTTAGTGGGGTAGAACTCTATACCTGATTTCTTCCTCAGTAGTATCTTGGTGATTCCTGCTCCTAAGGTCTTCCATATATATTTCATTTTATTTTACATATTTTTTTGAAATTTTTTTAAATTTCAAATTATTCAGAGGGGTTGGGTGCAGTGGCTCGTGCTTGCAATTCTAGCACTCTGGGAGGCTGAGGGAGGAGAAGCACTTGAGGCCAGGAGTTTGAGACAAACCTGAGCAGGAGCAAGACTCTGTTTCTACAAAAAAATAGAAAAATTAACTGGACGTGGTAGCACATGCCTGTAGTCCCCTCTACTCGGGAGGCTGAGGCAGGAGGATCGCTTGAGCCCAGGAGTTTGAGGTTGCTGTGAGCTGTGATGATGGCACTCCAGCCCGGGTGATAGAGCAAGACCCTATCTCAAAAAATGTACATATATTAAGGGGTACACATGTTTTTTTTACATTGACATCTCGTATAATGCTTCAGTCAGGGCTTTTTGTGCGTCTGTCAACAGAATAGTGTTCACTGCACCCCACAGGTAAGTTTTTATCCCACACCTTCTCTCCCGTCGTCTCCGTATACATTTTAGCATCTACTCCTTGAGTACCACAAAATAGCTTTGAGGATTTCGGTTGGATTTGCACTGAACTTTTGGAGATAATTAACTTCTTTAAGCTGTTGAGTGTTCTGATCCATGAAAATTGTATGTTCCTTCATTTATTTGGATCTTTCTTAATGTCTTTGAATAGAATTTTATAATTTTCTTCACACAAAGCTTAAAATCTTGGCTAGATTTATTCCTAGGAACTTTATAACTTTGAGGTTCTTAAAAGGTATCTTGCATTTAGCTGTAGTTTTGAAATGTCTGCTGCTTTGTGTATAAATGATTTTTTAATCAGACAACTTTGCTAAATATACTTAATTGTAATAACTTATCTGTATAATTTAACAATTACATTATCTGTAACGTTTCTTTCCTTCTTCTTTCCTCCCTCCCTCCCTCTCTCCTCCTTTCTTCCTTCCTGTCCACACACTTTTCATTTCTTCATCTTTTCTTACTGTGTGGTAAATTGCTAGTAAGTGCTAACCAGAAATGGAGACAACAGGCTCGCTTGACGTTTCCTGTTCATAAAGGAAACGCTTTCAGCATTTTCCTTTTTAGTCTGATGCTTATTTTGTTCGTAGATGACTTTTGCCAGTTAAAAAAATTCACCTTCACTTTTAGTTCGATAAGAATTTATTTTTAAAAAGTGAAAGAAATTTTTTTCATCAAATAAAAAATTATATGATTATTCTCTTCTAAACTTAATATAGAACCTATAAAAACTGATTTCTGATGTTAAATGAATGCTGCGTCCCTAATGGCATATTGTATTGTCTTTTCCATACATTTCCAGTTCAGTTTGTTACATTTATTTGGAAGTTTTTACATTTAAGTTCATGAATGAGATGAGTCTGTAGATTTTTTTCTCCTGTCAAATGAATTGTAGAGTATCGCCACTGTTTCATCCTCTGAAATATTTTTGTAAGATTGGAATTATTTTCCTTTTGACAATTAGAACTAACAGAGAAAATCATCTCAGACTTTTTTTTTATAGAAAGATTTTTAACTGCTGATTTAATTTATTGAATAGGTACAGGATTATTTACATTTTATATGTCTTTTGGTGTCAATTTTTATGTTTTATTTTTAAGTGATTTGCTCTTTCATATATTTTAAGATTTACTGGTATATTTATTAAATCTTTTTATGTTTTTACTCTGTGTAGCATCTGTAGTTGTGTATATTTATTATGACTAATATTGATTATTTCCTTCTCCATTAACCTTACAGAGGATTGTCACTTTTTATTGAATTATTCTCTGCTCTGTAATTCCTTTCTTCCTTCCATTTATGTTTTGACCAGTCAAGTTGGAGTCTTTGTCTATTAAATTTCATCCTTTTTGTTTTCTAATATAAATTATTAGGTTATACGTTTGCCTCTACATACTGCTTTAGCTGAATTCCGTAATTTTTTTTTTTTATCCAGGTTGAACATTCCTAATTCAAAAATCTGAAATCCAAAATGCTCCAAAATTTGAAACTTTTTGAGTGCTGATATGACACCACAGGTATATCTGACATCTTTGCTTTCTGTGTACATAGCACAATGTACGTGGACTTTGTTTTATGCATAAAATTATTAAGAAAATTGTACAAAATTATCTTAAAGCTATGCATATAAGATTTTTATAAAACATAAATGAATTTTGTGTTTAGACTTGGGTTCCATACCCAAGATATCCCCTTATGTATCTTCAAATATTCCAAAATCTGAAAAAAATCTGAAATCCAAAGCACTTCTGATCTACATATTTCAGGGACACTCAACCTGTACTATAGTTTCACTGTTGCTCACCTCTTTTTAACATAATTGTGACTTATTTGATCCATGAATTTAAACTGTATCCTAAGAAATAATATTCACTTATCTTTTTTTATTGCTTTCTAATTTATGAGAATATGACTATATGAAAAATTCTAATTTTTAAGAATATCAAGACTTTTAAAGTTTATATTTTTATTATTGAAATTTCATTAATTCTTTGGTGTTTGAATTATGGCCCAGTTGCTCAATTTTCATAAATGTTAAATGATGCCTAAGAAAAATCTACAATTTCTATTGGTTGGGTTAATGTGCCAGCTTTGTGTGTTTAATTAAGTTTGTTAGTTGCATTGCCTTAATTTTACATGGTGTACTGAGTATTTTCCTGACATATACATATGTTATTACTATGGAAATTGTGTTAAAATTTGCTACAATGATATTGGTTTTGCTGTTGATAATTTTTCCTTCCAGTTCTTTCAATTTCTGCTTATTTTATTTTAATCTATGTTGTTATATGCATGCAATTTTATAATTATTATGTCTTCCTTGAGAATTAAATCTATAATTATTTAATAGTGTTTATTTATTAATGCTTTATGCCTTAAAGTCTATTTTTTCCTGCTATTCATAGAGCTATAGTTGTTTTCATTATTACTTTCTGGTATAATTTTATGCATTCTTTTGCCCTTATTCTTTCTAACACTTATGAATAGTTAAGAATAATGTCTATCCTTGAAAGCAAGACAAAAGGACTAGTAGCTGATAAGCACAGATGACAGTTCCCCAGTGGATGGGGGCTACTATAGACTGAATGTTTGTGTCCTCCCAAAATTCATATGTCGAAACCTAATCCTCAGTGCAATGGTATTTGGAGGTGGGGCCCTTGGGAGGCGATTAGTTCATGTGGGTGGAGCTCTCAGGACTGGGATTATTATTTCTAGGGATACCCTTATCAAAGAGGCCCCAGAGAGGTACCTGCCTCCTGTACTGTGTGAGGACAGGCCTCCCCTCCCAGCCTCTCTCTGCCTCACACCGCTGTTTGTGAGGGACAGCTGACTGCAGGATAGGGTGTGAGTCCCAGGGGGCTCTGGGAACGGTTACGTGGACAACCCTCTCACAACAGTATTGTAAACAAGTGCCCATTTGCACGTCAGTAGTCACAGGGAGTTACGACACTAAACGTGGGTCTGGCACTGCGAAGGTGGACTTGGGGTGAAGTTTGTCCTCCACTTTGAAAACTTCCTGTAAGATCATTTCGACATTAAACGTTCGTGGAGAGGCTTCCCTTAGTCCCGCTGGGGAACGACAGAAGGGGTCAGGCTGCTGTGCAGGCCGCGTCTCCTCTGAGGAAGTCAGGTGTCTCTAAGGCCAAGGAGCCTGTGCCGCAGCCCTGGGGGCGCCGTCTCGCTGTCCCCCTTGGCAGACAGGAATCTGAGGACAGGCAAGGACACGCAGGGTGTGTGTCCAGGTGCACAGCTGACCAGGAAAGGGCCTTTCTGGCCCCAAGTCCCTCGCTTGCACTTGACCACCCTGCCTCCCTCCCAAGGGCTCTGCGGACCAACCTGGCGCTGGAAAAACTGTTGGACACTTTGGCTTATTTGTGAGCAGGCGCAATTGAATCGATTATTTTTCTAATGTGGAAAAATTGCCCCAGAGTGCTAAAGAATTGCCCTTTCCTCTGTTTTCCAGACGCAGTATGTTTGGAGCTGTGCGGGCACACGCTGAAATACGGACGTCTGCTTTTTAGATCATTGTCCTTGGAGCAGAGGAGGGGAGGAGAGTGAGAGGCATGACTGAAAAATAAACCGTATTATGTGGAGAACTAATCACTTTAATTGGCCCTTTTTATTCGAAGACACTCCCTATTTATGAATGTGTTATTCGCGAGCACTGACTGGGATCCCACAAGCTTATGAGACGGCTTTCACGAGATAACAAATGTCTTTAATTGCGGCGTGAACGTTTAGGGGTTTGTAAGGAGCTGTTTGCAACAGTCGTGCTTTCTTAGTGTCTGCCTGTAGTAGTTTCAGGCAACCCAGGAGGAGAGATCTCCACTTCCACACTTGCTTATTTATTGGTGGAATGAGCAGGTGGATTCCGAAGGAAAATTTACTTTTTCCAGAGGCTCAGAAAACTAGTCAACCTAAAATATCTCCTGTTTGTTTGCTTTTGATTTCTGATATCACACTCTTCCTCTATTCCATCTTTTCAGGTACAGCTGGAAAGTGCCAGGTCTTCCATCTGTCCGCTCGGAAAGGCTGTCAACTTTCCTGGCCAGAGGGGCACTCTTGGCCGTAGTAGTAAGGAACCAGAGGCAAAAGGGAGTTTGCCTTTATTGGACACCTACTGGCTGCAAATTAGTGCCCAGAACTCTGCATAAAGCTGATCTTTTAATTTTTACACTACACCTATGAGTAGAATGAGTGCGGGAGCCCAATTGTGTCACTTTTGCTAACATGCCATCCACCAAAACAAGTCACATGGCTGAGCCTGGAGTCAGAGGCACAGGGTGGGGCAGAGATATGTCTGGATATAAGTCCTTGGTTGAATATATGGATTATGAATATTTTCTAATTTGTGACTTTCTTTTCCACTCTTTTATTGCTGACTTTTGATGAAAAATTTTTTAATTGAATGAAGACATTTAACAATATGCCTTTATATTTAGTGCTTTTTCCTGTTCCTATTGGAGCAATCTTTGCCTAATCTGAGTTAATGAGAGTGTGCTTTTATGTTTTCTTCTAGCAGTGTTTTTGTCATATCTTACATATTAAGGTCTATGTTGCATCTTGGATAAATGTTTATATGTAGTGTAAGGCAGAAGTCGGTGTTAATTTTTTTAAGGTTGATATCAAAATTTGTGCAGCACTATTTAAGATCATCTTTTCCCCACTTAATTGCAGTGAATTATCTGGGGTTTTGGGGTATTTTGTTGTGTTTTCAGTCACTGTCTGTGCACTGTCTTGATTGCTGTAGCTTTAGAGTAAGTCTTGAGGCCTGACAGTGCAAGTTCTCTAATTTTGTTCTTATGCTTTAGATTGACTTACCCCCTCCAATGAATTTTTTATTTCATTATTGTATTTTTTAGCTCCAGAATTTCTGTTTGGTTCCTTTTTATAATTTCTATCTCTTTGCTGGTATTCTTATTTCATTCATATACTGTTCTCCTTTTTTTCATGTTTTTATTTTGCTTTTGAGCATATTTAACACAATTGTTCTAAAGTCTTTGTCTAGTAATTCCAGTCCTTCCTCAGGGATATCTGCCACATAATTTCATTTTTCTAAATGGACCATATTTTCTTTTTCTTTGCCATGTTATTTTTTATTGGAAATTGGGTATTTGAAAAAAACATCCACCTCTCCCAGTCTCTGCTGACTGGCCCTGTGCGTTGGCTGGGTGCAGCCCCCACGGCTCAGCCAGGCTCGCTTGAGCCGGGGCCAGTCTGAGACGAACGCACACAGTCTCCTCACGCCCTTCCTGAGCATGCTTCTTGCCTGGGCATCGCACGGCTTTCTCGATTCCCATTTATCCACGGCTGCTTTTGAAAGGGCCTTAGATGGACTATTTTATGTGTCCACCACAAATCTCTTGTTCCAGGCCCAGGCTGGAGTCTGCGCATAGCTCTCACTAGCTGTGCTTGCTGCTTCCCCTGCCTGAGACCTGAGCCGGGTAGGCCAGAGATTAGTTTATCAGGTAGCAGCAGGCAGGTTAGGCTACCGTCAGAGCACTGCCGGTGAGGTCTGCTCTACACTCTTCAGTTTGAGGGAGAGAACTGGGAACTGGGCTGCTTCTCCTCAGACCAAGCACATCCTGCCAATCAGGAAGTGGGGCAAGGGTGATAGAAACACCATGGAATTTCCTACCATTTTAAAGGTGTCTTTTTCGTAATTGGGTGTTCACTTGGTTGCTTTAGACCTTTGACTGGTTTTCAGAGCTCCTGCAAATATTCACTTAGTTTCTGGTTGTTTTTTGACATTTCGGTGGGGAAATGAGGGCTTGGAGCTTCCTAATATACCATTTTTCTTGGACATTTAGATTTTTTTTCAACTGTCACTTTAAAAATAATGTATTAGGATTTGAAAAAAGGCAATTTGCATCAAAAGGCAAATCAATAATTTCAATTTGCTCTGTAAATTTTAGGTTATATCATGCTACTAGAAAAACGACATTATTTCAGACTCAAATAGGGAATTGAAAAAAATAGAATTTGGAAAGAAAACTGAGCTTGGTTATAGTTAAAAATGTTAGACACAGGCCTCGTAAAATCAGAAGTTCCAAAATAGCTCTTTTGCATTTACTCACAATATATTCTATACAGAGAATTATACAAAGTGAAAAAAATATAAAAGTTTGCATACTTTATGATTTTATCTATAGTATTTTTCAAATGACCATAATGTTTTTCAAATGAGGAGGCTTCAGTAATGGAGAACATACTAGTGGGAGCTGGGCATAAGGAGGGATGGGAGGGGATGGGTGTGGCCATAAATGGGCAAGCTGCTGTTGCTTGTGTCGGTAGCTTGCTTCTCTGCTGATAAAATGTGTCCTGTTTTATAAATACGCCTTGAATTGCTTATTGATTCACCCATTGGTAGACATTTCTATTATTTGCAGTTTGAGGCTCTTATAAATAAAGCTACTGTAGCCATCTTTGTCCACGTCTTTGTAGAGATACATGTTTTCATTTCTCCGTGGATAAAAACCTAGGAATTGTAACAGTATATTTACCTTCATAAGATACTGCTGAACTCTTTTCAAAGTAATTGTACAATTTTAAAACTGTAGCTGGAATATTGAAGTGTATTAATTTCTTCACAGCTTCATCAGCATTTAATGTTGCCAAACTTTAATTTTCCTAACTTGCTTATTATTTTTTGTGGCTTTAATTTGCATTTCCTTCATGACTAATGATATGTGCTTATTGGCTGTTAATATGTCTTATTTTCTGAAGCATGTGTTCACATCTTTGGCTTATTTTTGTAGGGCTGTTTCTCTTCTTATTATTGAATATTAAGAGGCTTTATATATTATTCTACATATAAGTCCCTTGTCAATTATGTTTTTTGCACATACTTTTTCCCAATCTGTGAATTGCCTTTTCATTTTCTTAACTGTGTCTTTTGATGAACACAATTTTCAGTTCTGATGAAGTTCACTGTACAGACACACACCACATATAATGTTTTGGTTAACAACAAACCCACATTTGATGGTGTTCCCACAAGATTATGATGGAGCATATACAGAAAACTGATCTGTGGCACTTGATCTTGACATCACAGATAAGTGGGGGAAATGATTGATATTCAGTAATGATGCTGGAACACTTGGTTTTGCATATGAAAAAATATATATGAATAAAATATATCTACCAGCGAGATTTGTGTAAGTATGCTCTGTGATGTTCCCATAATGATGAAATCCCCTAACGATGCATTTCTCAGAACATGTCCCATCATTAAGTGATGCATGACTGTATCTTTTTTTCTTTCTTTTATGGTTTGTGATAGAGGACATAAAAACAGAAACATAAAAGAAATTATGTCCTCTCCAAAAAATCCTTGTTTACTTCACAGTCATCAAAATAGTCAACTATATTTTCTTTTGGAAGCTTTGGACTTTTAACATTGACATTTAGGTCTATGATCTTTCTTGAATAAATTTTTGTGTGTGGTGCAAGGTAGGGATCAAATTAATTTTTATATGATTATGTAGTACCTTAGCACCTTTGTTAAAAATTGATCGATCATATGTGTGGTTTCATTTCCAAACTCTCTTTTCTACTCCATATATGATATTGGCTCTCCTAGTATTGATACCACATTGTGATATTATTGCAACTTTATAGGAAATTTTGAATTCCATAAGTTTGAGTTCTACAAGTTTGTCTTTCTTTTTTCAATATTGTTTCTTCTATGTCTTTTACTTTTCTATGTAAATTTTAGAGTTAGCTATTCAATTTCTACAAAACATCCTCCAAAGATTTCAACTGGGATTGCATTAAATATATATCAAACTGTGGGGAAATCAACATCTTAATATTCAGTCTTCTAATCCTTGACTATGTCATGCCTCTCCATTTATTTAGGTCTTCTATGATACCTGTCACCAGTGTGTTGTATTTTTCAGTATAGAATCTTCTTTCATTAAATTTATTCCTAGGTATTTTGTGTTTTCAATGCAATTGTAAATAACATATTTTTAAATTTCATTTTTCATCATGAAACAGGCAAAGTTTAATCAGAGAAGCAGAACTACTATAGAGAAAGTAATTTAGAATGAAGATTAATTATAGTTTTAGATTTTCTGCAATTATGGGAAGTCAATAGCCTAGGACTGTTGCCTTTGTGCCTGGTGCAGGGACTCAGGTAAACAGGGGTATTTGGGAAAGGAAGATGGGCGTGGAGCAGGGGCAAACAAGAACAAACCAGAACGGAACTGTGTCTGTCTCTCACCACTGCGGCTACGGACTGAACTGCGTCATCTACCCGCCCCCGCCCCCTCAGCTTCACATGTTGAAGCCCTGGCTCCCAATTTAATTATATTTAGGGATAGGGCTTTTAGGAAGTAATTACGGTTACGGTTAAATGAGGTCATAGGTAGGAGTCCTAGGATCGGTGGCCACACAAGAAGAGGAAGAGAGGGATATCTCTTTCTCTGCCATGTGAGGAGGCAGCCATCTGCAAGCCAGAAAAGAGCCCTCTCTGGAAACCAATCGTGCTGGCACCCTGATCTTGGACTTCCAGCCTCCAGAACTGTGAGAAATACATTTCTTTTGTCTAAGCCATTTAGTCTGCGGTATTGTGTTATGACAGCCTGAATTGACTAAGACAACCTGTGACTTTTACGGTGAGAGAAACTTGCAGGATAAGCTGATGTCCTTCACCATGTAGCTGCTCACATACCTGGCCCAGGATTTACAGAAGCTGAATGAAGACATTGGGCAAAAGTTGGAGGAGCTGCAGGCCCAGCTCCTGATCCCTCCAATGAGGTAGCAAATAAGTAGCAACGTGTGCCAGCTACGATAGCCCCAGCTGTTTCTGGGTGTGCCTGTGGTACTCTTTCTTCCACCTTCAAAATATCATACAGAATTCTTTTGTGTCTGTCTTAATCTGCTTAGCTAATTTGGCACAATGCAAAGCCAACACATGTTGTGTGCTGATAGCAGGGAGAAATACAATTCAGGTTTTTATATTGACCCTTTATCCTGTGATTTTTCTAAATTGACTTATTTTAGTTTTTGATGATTCTTTTGGATTTCTACATGCACAGCCATTTTTTTTCTGTTATAAATAAAGTTTCACTTCTTTTCAGTGAGTATTCCCTTTATTTATCTTTCTTGCTATGTTGCACAAGGTGCGACCTCTAGTGCAATATTGGATAGAGGTGATGAGAACAGATATGCTTACTTTTTCCTGACCTATAGGGACATCATTTGGTCTTTTCCCACAGTGTTTAATGTTATCCAGGAGTTTTGCATAGATGCCCTTTATCAGATTAAGAAAGTTCCTTTTCATTCTATTTTGAGGATAGTTTTTAGAAGTTTTTTCCATTTATGAAAATAATTCTGCAACAGAAACTTTATATTCTGCAGTATAAATAATAGCATTGATTAAATTCAGGACTTTTTTTCATTTAACAATTTTAAACTGTAAAGCACATTCAGTTGTTTTTGGTTTTGTTTTGTTCTACCAACAAGTTGGAGACATGTGGGCCAATATTATTACATTTACTTTTCAGATGAAAAGCATAAGGATATTGTAATTTGTCCAAAATTATAATGTGCATTCAGGGTAAAACTTATGTTAGATAAATCACAAGTCTTCTGGTTCCAGCCTGTGATACTTCTAAATGATGAATAAAGCTAAGCTATATAAATTTTTTTTTATTTTGATAGATACAGGGGGCACGAGTTGAATTTTGTTACATTTATATAGCGTGTAGTGGTGAAGTCTGGGCTTTTAGTGTCCCATCACCTGAATAGCGCACATTGTACCCGTCAGGTAATTTTCCATCCCTCCCCTCCTACCCTTCTTTCTTCTCTCTTTTAAATTTCCAGTGTTCATTATAACACTCCCTGTGTCCTTGCATAGCCATAGCTTACCTCCCACTTATAAGTAAGGACATGCAGCAGTTATTTTTCTGTTCCTGAGTTACTTCGCTTAGGATAATGGCCTCCAGTTCCATCCAAGTTGCTGCAAAAGACATTATTTCATTCTTTCTTATGACTGAGTAGTACTCTATGGTATGTATATATATATATATATATGTATACCACATTTGCTTTATCCACTCATTGGTTGATTGGCACTTAGGTTGATGTCCTATCTTTGTAATTGTGAATTGTGCTGTGATAAACATGAGTGCAGGTATTTTTTGATATAATGGTTTCTTTTCTTTTGGGTGTATCAAATAGTAGATTATAGGATCAAATGGTAGCAGGATTGATTGATTTTAAGATTTTTTTATTTAACAATTTCAATTTGTAAAGCACCTTAACCTTTTTTTTTTATTTCCTAGTAGTGGGATTGCTGGATCAAATGGTACATCTACTTTTAGGTCTTTGAGAAATATCCACACTTATTTCCATTGTACTAATTTATTATGCATTCCCACTAGAAGGATATAAGTCTTCTCTTTTCATTGCATCTGTGCCTACATCTACTGGTGTTTGACTTTTTAATAGTGGCCAGTCTAATTTAAGTAGGATATTTCATTATGGTTTTAACTTGCATTTCTCTGATGATTAGTGATGTTGAGCATTTTTAAATTTGTTTGTTGGCCATTTGTAAATTTTCTTTTAAAAAATGTTCATATCATTTGCCCACTTTTTAATGAGGTTGTTGCTTTGTTGTTGTTGATTGTTTGAGTTTCTTGTAGATTCTGGATATTAGTCCTTTGTCAGATACATAGTTTGTAAATATTTTCTCCCATTCTATAGATTGTCTGTTTACTCTTTTGATTATTTCTTTTGCTATGCAGAGCTTTTTAGTTTAAGTCTATTTTTGTTTTTGTTGCTTTTGATTTCAGGGTCTTAGTCATAAATTCTTTGCTTAAGCCAACAGCCAGGTTTTCTTCTAGAATTTTTATGATTTCAGGTCTTACATCTATGTCTTTAATCTATCTCGAGTTAATCTTTGTATATGGTGAGAGATAGTGATCCAGTTTAATTCTTTGTTATATGACTATCCAATTTATCCAACACCATTTATTGACTGGTGTGTATATTTTTGTCTGCTTTGCCAAAGATCAGTTGGTTGCAGGTATATAGTTTTATTTCTGGGTTCTCTAGTCTGTTCCATTTATCTGTGTGTCAACTTTTATACCAGTGCCATGCTGTTTTGGTTACTATAGCCTTGTAGTATAACTTAAAGTCAGGTAATGTGATGCCTCTAGTTTTGTTCCTTTTGCTTACAATTACTTTTGGTATTCAGTGCTTATAAATTTTAGGATTATTTTTCTAATTCTGTGAAAAATGACATTGGTATTTTAGTAGGAATTGCATTGAATCTGTACATTGCTTTAGGCAGTATAGTCATTTTAACAATATTGATTCTTCCAATCCATGAACATGGGATGTTTTTCTTTTGTTTGTATAATCTATAATTTCTTTCATCAGTGTTTTTTAGTTCTCCTTATAGAGATCTTTTAACTTCTTGGTTAAATATATTCCTAGGTATTTTATTTTTATTGTAGCTATTGTAAATGAGATTGAGTTTTTGATTTGGTTCTCAGCTTGGTCATTTTGGTGTATAGATATGCTATTAATTTTGACATTGATTTTATAATCTGAGACTGCTGAATTCATTTATCAGATGATCTGGGACTCTTTTGGAGGAATCCTGAGGGTTATCTAGGTATAAGATCATATCATCAGCAAACAGAGATAATTTGACTTCCTTTTTTTCCAATTTGGATGCCCTTTATTTCTTTTTCTTGCTTGATTGCTGTGGCTAGGACTTCTAGTACTATGTTGAATAGAAGTAGTGAAAGTGGGCATCCTTGTCTTGTTCCAGTTCTTAGGGGGAATGATTTCAACTTTTCCGCCCTCAATATGACGTTGTTGGCTGTGGGGCTGTCATATTAATATACAGTTTTTATTATATTTGAGGTGTGTTCCTTCTATGCCTCGTTTTCTGAGGGTTTTTATCATGAAGTGATGCTGCATTTTATCAAATGGTTTTCCACAACTATTTAGAAGATTTGCAGAATTGTGGAAGCCTGTTCTCCAGACCATGACCTTCTGACAGCAGGTATAAAATTGGGTTATGCTTCTCAACCTCCAGGGCCAGTAGGTGGCACTTATGGGTAAGAGCAGGCTGCAGCAAACACTGGTGCACAGGTGTTTGAACTTTCTTTACTGCGAGGAGTTCTCTGTTGTCTCAGGCAAGGGGCTAATCTGTGATAGGCGAGCAATGCACTTCCCTATCATGCCCCTGTCTTGAGGCTCATGACTTTCAGTTCATGCAAACCCTGTCATCTATCACCAGGTCAGATATGGCTATGAGCTGCAGAAAATGCCATTCCAACAGCTCTATGCATAAGTAGTTTTGAAGCAGAACCTCTTCGCTCAGCCCAAAACAGATAGCTTTGTGGCTTACCTGTGCTCCTCCACAGGGAACACTGTTGCTCCATGTGAACAGGGTAGTGCTGCAGTGCTTTTAGGCAAGTACAGGTGAGTACCCACTGTAGTGTTGCTGGCAATTTGGGTCAGCTGGACCTCAGATCTCTGGGGGAGTGTTCAGGTACGAGAAAATTAGGTTGGTTAATCTTCAGTCCCCAGACCCCTGGACAGCATACTTGAGTCCTGGGGGAACCAGACCAAGATCAGGCTGGAGAACTTGTCTTCAGGCCTCCCTGGGTTCAGGCACTGGCTGTTATAGGCAGGGGTGGGGTGATCTTCTGGTCTGCAGGACTCATACAGGGGAAGGGGTGGTGCATTGCTAACCTGCAGCCAGGTAGGGCGGGCCCCTCTCCATGAGATTAGTGGAGGCAGGCAGCTGTGAGGTGCACAGGATGATAGCACCTCCCTTCCTCAGCAGTGACAGTAGTCTCTGTCCTTTGGGGGCATGAAAGCCCCCAGATTTCCAGTGTACTCCCTGGCCCTCAAACTGCTGGGACCTGGGTGCCCAGAATGCCAGTGGGCTGCAGCAGGCCTGCTCTGGTAGGGGAGGGGCAGCTGTGCCACAGACTTGCCTCCAGGGAGGGCAGGTGCCTCTCAGTAGAGGCCAGCAGCTGGGAGCAATGGCTGCTCCCCTACCCATATGTCATTCCTATGCTGAGACAGCAGCTTCTGTCCTTGAAGTGTACAAAAGTGCCCCCCATCCCTTGGTGGCCCTGTGGCTATGGTGACAGCTGCTTGAGTGGTGGTCCCAGAGCAGGACAGGGCTGGGCTGTCTAAATGGCTCAACGCTCAAAGGCCTGTGCGGCTTCACCGAATTGGGCAATGCTTTTTTCTACTCTCTAGGTAGCTCCTTGTCTTAATTTGGGGGCCTTTAAGGGCCTAGGGGATTTTCCTGTAGCTAGGATTTTAAAATTCCTGGCTGGAGCATGGAACCCCAGGAATCTCTCACTCACATTTCCCCCTTGTCAGGGAGCTTCTCTCCTCTTCCCACTCACCCCAACCCAGCAGGGTGTCTGCTTCCCTCCTCTCTGCTTTCCAGTTCCCTCTCTGTTGAATTTCAGTGTTGTCTCTTAGACTATCTGTTCAAAGCACCAACCTCTACTCAATGGTTTTTCTTTTTCTTTTCTTTTTTTTGAGAGAGATTCTCTCTCTGTCACTCCAGCTAGAGTGCAGTGGCATCACTGTAGCTCACTGCAGCCTCCAACTCCTGGCCTCAAGTGATCCTCCTGCCTCAGCCTTCCTAATAGCTTGGACTACAGGCACACACTACGGTACCCAGCTAATTTTTCTATTTTTTGTAGAGATGGGTCTGGCTCTTGCTCAGGCTGGTCTTGAACTCCTATTCACCTCAGACTCCCAGAGTGCTAGGATTATAGGAGTGAGCCACTGTGCCCAGGCTTCTACTCACTAATTTTGATCCCTCTCCCTGGGAGAGGTGCACACTATTTGCACATATTCAACCATCTTGAGCTGGAACTCCTTTACAATGTTAAACCAACTTCGCATTTCTCACTCAATCTTGCATTTCTTACATTCCTGGGATTACCCAAATTAATCATAACTGTGTTTTTATGTATTGTTAGATTTTATTTACTATTATTTTGTTAAGGACTTTGCATCTATGTATATGAATGACATTGGTCATCATTTTTTTAATTGTTGTTGTTGGTGTAATAACTTTCAGGTTTTCTGGATTTATGCTGGCCTAAAGCATTTAGAAAGTGTTCCTTACTCATTCATTTTTCTGAAAGCATTTATGAAAAATTGCTATGATTTCTTCCTTAAATTATCTAACTGACCAGTGAAGTAATCTGGGCCTGGATATTTTAATTTTGGATTTAATTTCTTAATAAATGTCTATTTATGTCTTAATAAATATTTTACATCTGTATATATGTCATATATGTATCATATATGTATAAATGTATGTTATAACATACATTTAGGACATATATGTATATGTCCTAATAAATTTGTTTATCTAAATATATTAATTCTTCTTTTGTCAGGCAAGTTGTGTTTTTCAAAAAGTATCAAATTTATTGGAATAAAGTTGACTATAATATTCCTTTATTATGTTTTTAATGTTTAGGATATGTAATGTCTCTTCTTTTATTCCTAGAATTTATAATTTTTGCTTTTTTCTTATTTTTTCCTAGATAATTATTATAAGGGGTTATCAATTGTATTCATTGTTAATTATTAATTTATTAATATCCCTACGCACTGCTTAACCTGCAATCTATAAGGTTTGATTTTGATTATATTGTGTTTTAGTCATTGATTTTGAAATATTTTCTATTTTTCCTTTGACTTATGAATTATTTATTATTTTTCTTGCTTATTTTCTGAATATTTAGTGCTTTTATTAGATATAATACTGCTATTTATTATAATATAATGCTTTTCTGGTTAGAGGACATATTCTGTAAGAGTTTGATCTTTTGAAATTTACTAAGGCTATCATTAATATATGAATCATAATATGGTCTAACTTGGTAAACACTTCATGTGCACTTAAAAATATTGTCATTCTGCAGTTGTTAGGTGTAGCATTCTAATGGTCAAGTTGGTTGACATGTTGTTTCAGTCTTTTATTCCTTATTGATTTTTCTATCTACTTGCTCTGTCATTTTTTGAGAGAGGAGTGCTCAAATTTTCAATTTATAATTGTGGATATGTCTATTTCTCCTTTCAGTTCTGTCAATTTCTGCCTCACATATTTTGAAAGCCTGTAGTTAGATGGAAGTAGATTAAGTGTTTTTATGTTTCTTTGTGAATTAACTCTTTTATTATTACTGGCCAGGCAGCCACGCAAGTGCCTTCTCTCATTTCCCTTTCAGGAATTTTCAGATTTACACATCACTAGAGAAACAGTTGTAAACTCTTTTAAAAAGAATCTAATACACATTTTTCTTTATCTCCAGTAATAGTGGTTGTCTTAATAATGCATTTTATGATAATATAGACACATCAACTGTTTTATGCTTATTATTTGCATGACATATCATTTCCCCATTCTTTCACTTTTTTAGTTCATTTACTTTACAGTTAACGCTTATTTCTTGTGGACAGTCTCTGTCTCTTAATTGTAGTGTTTAGTCCATGTACATTTCATGTAATTATTGAAATTGTTGGGTTTAAGTTCACTTTCTTGCTATCTCTTTTTATTTGTTACATATGAGTTTTTGCTTTTCTCTTTGAGTTAATATAGTTTCTTTGAATATTTAAAAACATTTTTCCACATATGCAAAATTTTCAAATATTAATTTGAAATAATATTTGTATTCTACTTTTCACTTCTAATACTCTTTCATTGATAACTTTTTATATTACTGTGAACTTGATATTCTTGAAATTATAGTATATGTCCTAATCTTATTAAGTTCTCCTTAGATTTAACGATGCACATTTTTCTTAAGTATTAAGAACTTTGTAATACCTTCCTTTTAAAAAATTATTTTTGATAAACAATAATTTTACATATTTATGGGGTACAATGTGATAATTTGATACTTGCATACATTGTGGAATAATTACATCAAGCCAATTGGCATATTTATCTCCTCACATACTTACCATTTTTTTGTAGTGAGAACATTTAAAATCTACTGTTTTAGCAATTTTGAAACATACATTTTTATTACTGTGGTCATCATGCTGGGAAATATACCTTAAAACATTATTGCTTCTGTCTACTTGAAACTTTGAACCCTTTGATTAACTTCTCCCATTTTCTCCATACTTCCACTCCGTTTATCCCTGTATCTTGCATTTTATTGTTGTATATTTAATTTCTGTGTACAAACTCAATGCAGCAATAAAGTGTTATTATCTTTGCGTTGAACTATCCGTTTTCTTTTTAAGAATTTATGATGAGAACACAAATTCTATCAGTTGTTATTAGAGGATGTCTTCTTTTGGCTAGATGTAGAATTAAAGAGTATTTTGGCTGGATGTAGAATTCTGGATTAACAGTTTTTCTTTCTGCACCTTAAAGTTATATTCAATTGTATTATGGTCTCCATTTTTTTCTGAGAAGCAGTCAGCTATAATTTCTTTTGTTGCTCTCTTGTGTATGATATTTCTGGGTTTTTTTTTTTTCTTGGACTGCTTTTAAGATTTGCTGCTTCTCTTTAGTTTTCAGCATTTCGAGTCTGTTCTGCCTGCACATGGATTCATTTGCAGTCATTATGCTTGTTATTTGCTGCATTTATTAGATCTATTAGTTTATATATTTCATCAAGTTTGGAACTTTTAAAAAAATATTTCATCATTTGATTTTCTGTTCTAATCTCCCTTTTAGAATTCCAATGATATGTGTGTTAGATGACTTTATGTTGCCCCACAGTCCCTGAGGTATTGTTCATTGTTGTTCAATCTCTCTCTTTTGAAACACTAACTTCCTTCAATATGTCATTGAATTTATTTTTCTTTTTTTTAAACTTCCAATGTGCTGTTAAGCTCAACCAATCAGTTTTTTAGTTCAGATATTGTTCGTTTTAGTTCTAGAATTTCCATTTGGGTGGTTTTCTGGTGTCCATTTCTCTATTGAGATTCCACATTCATTTTATTGCTGAGTGGTATTTTACAACATCTTCTTTTTAAAAATTATGTGTACATATCATACTTTATTTACTAGTTTCCCAGTTAGGACAAATTTGGGTTTTACCAGTTTTGAGGAATTGCAAATAAAGCCACTAGTAACATGCACACACAGGTTTTTGTACAAACACAAGTTTCCATTTCACTAAGCTGGATACCAAAGAGCAGACTAGCTGGGACATATGGTAAATCTATGTCTAACTTTCTAAGATGCTGCCACATTATTTTCCGAATGTCTATCTCTTTGCATTCCCATGAACAAAGAATAAGTTCTAGTGGAACATGGCAATGTTAATCAAAAAAAATCCATTTTAATAGATATGTAGTGGTATTTCACTGTGGTTTTAATCTGCTTTTCCCTAATAACTAATAACGGTGAGCACCTTTTCATATGACTATGTTGCCATTCACATATTTCTTTGGTGAAGTATCTAAAGTGCCTATTTAACAAACTGGGTTATTTGTTTTCACATTTTTGATTTTTGAAAGTTCTTTACATGTTCTGTGTACAAGTTCTTTATTAGCTATGAGATTCAGAAGTATTTTCTCCTAGTCTGTGACTTGTCTTTTTATTTTTCAAATTCAGATGAAGTCAAATTGATCAATTTATATGTGGTTTGAAAAAAGGTTTGATTTTGTTTATACTGTGTATAGATATTTGATTGTTCTAGAACCATTTATAAAAAAAGTTTCAAGAAAATATTTTTGTACCTTTATAAAAAATCTACCGATTACATATACATGGCTATAATTTTGGCCTCTTTATTCTGTTCTGTTGACCTATATGTCCATCCTTTTTCCAATATCTCACTGTCTTCATTACTATAGTTTTATATTACATCTTGATTTGGGTATTGAGAGTCCTCAAAATTAGTTCTACTTTTTATAAATTGTTTTGGCTGTTCTAGATCCTTTACCTTTCTATATAATTTTTAGAACCATTTTCTCTATTTAAAAAAATTCTGCTGGAATTTTGATTGAAATTAGGTTGTATATATAATTTAGTTCAGAAAGAACTGAATTCTTAACAACATTAAATTTTACAATTCATGAATAAGGCATATCTTAATATTTAATTAGGGTACTTTTGATTTATTTTATCAATATTTTGCAGTTTTTACCATAAGGGTCTTTCACATTTTTGTCAAATTTATACCTATTTCTTGTTTCGACAGTGTTATAAATGACATTTAAAAATTTCTATTTCCAGTTTTTTATTGCTATTACATAGAAATGAGTTTGATTTTTGTATATTGACCTTGTGTCTAGAAACCTAGCTAAATTCACTTATTACTGATAGTAGTTATTTTGATAAATTCTTTGCCATTGTCTACACAGACAACAAATTGTGAATAGAGGGAGTTTTCCCCCATTCTTTACAAACTTATGCCATTTATTTATTTTTCTTACTTTATTGTAGAGCATTAATCATAATATTGAAAAAGAGTTATAAGAGTAGATATTGTTGCTTTGTTCGTGATATAGAGGGAAAACATTCACACTCTCAGTTATTTTTGGCCAATTAGAGAGACTCCAGCAAGATGAATGCCACAATGTTGTGTAACATAATCACATACATCCTATCATCTTTGCCATATTCCACTGAATAGAAGGGAGCCATAAATCTAACACATGTTCAAGAGGAAGGGATCCCTCAAAGATGGGTGGATCATGGGGACCAACTTAAGAGTCTGTCTGTTATAGCAAAGTCTGGTTTGGGATTTGTAGTTATTAATAGTATCTTTTACTTATCACCGTCCACCTACAAGTAACATTATTTCCCTTCACATACAACGTAAGAAACTTGTAACAATGTGCTTCTGTATTTCCCTCCTGGCTTTGTGCTGTTGTCATACATTTTATTTCACCTCATTTTATAAATCCCACAATACATCGCTATTATTTTGGTTTTAAACTATCAATTATGTCTTAAAGATTTTTCTAAATGAGAAAAAGAATCTTGTTTTTTAAGCCCATATAATTATTATTTCTGGAGCTATTCGGTCTTTTACTTAGACAAAGTTTTCCATCTGATATTACTTTCCTTCTACCTAAAGGACTTCCCATAATATTTTTTGCAGTGTAGGCTAGCTAACGATGAATTCGTTCAGCTTTTGTGTACCTTTAAAACTCTTTATTTCACTTTTGTTTTTGAAAGATAGTTTTGCTGAGCTTCTCATATAGTAAGTTGACTTTTTTTTCTTTCAGTATTTTAAAGATGTTGTTCCACTGTTAACTTGAGTGCATTTTTACCAAGAAGGAGACTTCTGCCATTCTTATCTTTGTACACAGCGAGATTTTTTCACTGAGTGGTTTTAAGATTTTCTATCACTGGTTTAAGATTTTCAGCTATTATAGTGTGGAGGCCATTCCCCTCCGTGCCTTAGCACATCAGAGCCTGCCCGAACCGGTCCCTCTTTCCCCGTTTTCATCTTCAGTCACTACTGTGGTGCCCTGTTTTTGCTCCTCCTAAAGTGGAAACCTCTCTCCTCCCTTTCTTTACTGCCATTGTCCGATTTCCTTCCCACCATGTGGCTTTCCAAATCGAATTCTGCACAGCTCAGGAAAAGAGTGCATGCTTTGGAGCCCCACAGATTTGGGTTGGGATCTTGACTTTGTCACTTACCAGGTGAGTTACCTTGTGTCTGACACTTAAATTCTCCAGCCTCAGTTTCCACATCTGTAAAGTAGGGTAGTCCTGTCCAGCTTGCAGGCCCATAAGGTTGCAGCCCAGAGTCTCTGGTACATGTGGCAGTTTCACGAATGTAGGGATGGTGACTATATAAGATCTGTCCAGAAAGTATTCGGCCATGTAATATGAAAAGTAGAGACATTTATTGAAGAAGATAGAAGATTCAAGAAACATTGTAGTAGGACAATAACGCCTCAGTCCCCTTCAAAGTAGGAACCTTGGGATCTCACACAGTTCTCCCAGCATCTCTTAATCTAACCCGTACCTGTTCAACATTCTCAGGTGTTCTGCTCGGTGCAGGCCTTTCAGAACGGCGGTCACTTTCAACAGATTCTCGACCATTTTCGAAGCGTTTGTGCCACACTTTTATTTGCGCTGCACTCATTGCATCCTCCCCAAAAGGCTTCTGAATCATCCGAATAGTTTCCGCAGAGGAATGTTCAAGCTTGATGCAAAATTTGGTGCAGATTCAGTGCTCTCGTTGCTCAATCATTTTGAATGCGATAGCCTTACGGTGCACATGCTCACCCAACAGTGTCTAGCGTTCCGCTGGCTAGTACAGCGAAGTTGTCATCGTTCACGCATGCGCATCGCAGTCCACTCTCCTTGGCTGCCGGGTTACATCGACGTCGAGCAAACCGTTCTCGTGATATTAACAATGGCTGGGGACTTTCCGACAGCCCTTGTGTGGTCCGCTGTCGATGGACCAATTGCTGCGTGGCAAACACGCACTGATGCATGCATGTAAGTGGACGCACGTGTATTATAATACGCCTTTGGTGAGGCAGGCCCTGCCCTGACGGACAAACCTAGCTGTTTCCCATGAGCTCCACCTGGCCTGTGGAAAACTTGCCTATTAAAAAATAGATATCTAAATGTCTTCTGGTTTGAGTAGTGTCCTTTGGTTCAAAATGTATTCCTTCAGGTTAATGGTAAGACTCTCAGAACTCTGCTCTCTCCTTCCCCACCCAAGACAGGGCCTGTGTGCAGAGCGGAGCTCCCTGTATCCTTGGGTCAGTCGGGAGGGAGGCGCGTACTTCCCTGGGCCCTTGTGCTGTTCTCTTGGTGCTTACTGTGCCTGGCTCGCTTGGTCCCCGACTCCATTGTGGGCATTTTTTGTTGCCAGGCTAGTGAGTTTATGGACTTGGCACTGGCATTGCTTGGCTGGTGAAGTCATGAAATGCCCAAGGTGAGTGGTGGCTTCCACTTGGCCGAACTTCTGCAGTCAGCAGTGTTGTGTGCACCCCTGGGGTTGGTCTGTGACTCTCCTTAGTAGCCCTTCACCCCAAAAAGCCAACCAGCGGCATCGTGACCCACCTTCCACGTGCCCGCCCAAGACAGCAAGAACTGTCAGCTGTTTCCCACCCTCTGAGGTAATCCTGGTGTGACCCGGGGAAAGGGAACAGACAGCGGGAAGCATTCTCGGGCACTCTTCTTCCAGAACCCGTATGTGTTAAAAGAGTTTGCAGACCTGATGTATTTTTAAAAAGTTTATTGAGAGAAGCCAGCAAAACTCCCTTCAACCAAAGAGACTCTAAAAATAATGAAGGCTTTTTATCCAATGGGGTCATGTAAGTTTTCTATTCCTTTTGGAATCAAGGAAGGATGTGCGTTCCTCGCCCGTTAGTCTGTCCCTCACATGTCACGTGTGGAGGGGCTGGCGCTGAAAAGTGAATTACATAATGAGTGCGTGGAAGACATTTTTTCCTGACATAAGTAAGTTATGTCTTAAATTACATATCGTTCAGCTGGTTTTTAAAATACGGAGTTCTATTTTTTGTGGTTGTCAAATATGTCTTGGAAAGACCATAATTTCCCAGCAAGGATCAGAGAAACTTTTCTGCCTAATAAAGTGGAAGCTACTCTTCTAGTTCTCAATGTCCTGCTGTTTGGAGGTCAGTAAGATTTATTCATGTTGCATTATTTATAATTGCTTGAGGGTGAATAATAGTAATAATAATGATAATAATACCTTGTGTCACTCTGATTGCTTTGATCAAGAGGTGTCAAGAAGTGCTTGGGCGTTTCGTCCTGAAATCCTGCGTCTGGATGCCCCGCATGCCTGTGTGGAGCAGAGGGAATCTAAATGTCATGGTTTCAGAGGCCCACAGAGAAACTTGTGCTCACACAGGAGTGGTAACTGAGGTCTGGAATTTCTTTTCGTGGGAACATTCTGAGAAGGAAATGAGAGAAGGCAAACGCCCTTGCCCAGCGGATGCAGATTATCACTGCGGCATCCCTGCCAAGAGCAGGGCACCGGGGTTGCATGCTGCGGCCCTGTGTTGCTTCACTCCTGCAACGGTGTGAGGCTGGGGACAGGAAGTGAGACTCCAGGCAGGTGAGCTCCCAGGCCTGGATCAGGCAGGCAGTGAACTCTAAGCTGCTCTTGACGTCCTGGTCTGAGTTCAAAGGCCAGGCTCAGAACTTTCCCAGCAACACTCAAAAGAGCATCGCTGTTCCATTTTACACTGAGGTTTACAGAAGTTAATGAAGTTGTACAATTTCTCCAAGTTTTTTTTTTTTTTAAATATTTTCTGGCTTATTCTAGAAAGAATCAAAGGGGTCTGCTGGCTCATAGGTGATAGAGCCTGGATCCCACCTAGTTTTCTGGTGGATGCCAAGTAAAGCAAGCTTTGTATTCAGGCAAAACACAGCACAGAGCATCAGTGCGTAAAAAATGAGTAAAAGGGGCATTGATATACACTCATTTCATAAATATGCATCATAACTTTCTTTGTAAAATAGTCGGTGAGAACAATTAGGGTGTTCTGACAGTCACAGACATTGGAAATTGTGTGTGTGCTTTTTTAAGGTGACCACTAGTTTCACATCAGCTTCAGCACCCAGTTCATTTCTGTTTTATGTTATTTGAAAATCTCAAAGTTTTAAATACAACCAGTTGAAAATGATAAATTGTTTTTAGTAATTCCTTTTGGGCTCAGGTCGTTTAAACTTATCTCCAAGCTCGGAAATTGGAAAAGTAACAGGAACTCCTATTTCAAAGTTGACCTCCTAATCATATCTGCTTCTAGAAATAGCTTATACTCCTGACGAATTCACAGTCAGTGTAATTCTTCCTTGCGTGATAGGAAATGATTTCGATACTATGTGAAGCTCACAGGTGCTGTTATACCAAAGCTCTGGTTCCTCACTGCTTCTCTCCTGAACAGCATCTCAAATGCAGAAATGGCCAACTCTTTGGTTCTTTGTTCCACGTAGATTAAAAACTTTGATTGTCAAGTTCATTTCTCACTTTATTTGGGGCCGTAAGTATATTTAGGCTGTGACTGTGCATTTCCAGTCGGCAGAGTGCAGCGTGGCCACCTGTCACCTGCTATTGCCGCCTGACTGCCCCCAAGTGGAGCGCGCCCGGCGTTTAGCCGCCCGTGGTGCACGTGAGCTGCTCGGATGAGGTGAGTGGAAGTGCAGCTCTGCCTTCGAACGGATATCACTGCAGCGCGAATCCCTTCCTGGCTGCTGACAAAATTCTAAGCAGTTCAGTTGTAGGCTGGGGAATGGGAAGAGAAGTTTTACCTGGCTGCACGGTGAGCATGCTGTAGGTTCCCTTGTGCAAAATTGTGTTACATAACATATTGGAGTTGGTGTGTTATTGCAGCTTAACGTCAGTCGTTAAGGGGAGATTGGTTCCAGGACCTCCATGGATACCACGCTGAAGTCCCTGACAAAATGGCGTAGTGTTTGCATATAATCTACTCGCATCCTCCCGTATACATTAAATCGTCTCTAGGTTACTTGTATTACCTAATACAATGCAAATGCTAGGTAAATAGTTGTCATATTGTATTTTAAAAAATTTGAATACTTTTTCTTCTTGAATTGTTACTTTTTATTTATTATTTTTTTCTGAATATTTCTGATCTATGATTGGTTGAATCTGTGGATGTGGAACCCGCAGATATGAAAGGTCAACTATCTACAAAAATGTATTAAGTGGAATTAGAATCAAATGCACTAAAAGATACTGACATATTGGGTTTTGAAGAATAAATAGGAGTTCTTAGAGGGAGAAGAAAGGGGGAGCACATGTACCCTGGGGGTCCCAGGCAATTGGCTCTCCTGAATAGATGTAGGATTGTGAACTATGCCTTGCACAGAGTAGTGGACACCAGGGAAGTTATTTTGAGGGCTTCTTTGATACCTTTTGCTAATTTACTGCTGATTAGAGTGGGAGTTTAAGGACTCGATGATCCTTTCACTACCTCCTCACTCCGAGAGTCAGAGGAGTAATTACTGAGTGCTGCTTCTGTGTTTAGTCCAAAGCGCCGTGGGAAAACAGAAGGCACAAGCCTGGTAAAATAGAGATCTCCATTCTTTTCCGAGGAGGTGACGTACACCCACGAAACCACTGCTGAAGGAGAGAGGAGGGGACACCAGCTCTCCCGCCATATGCAAGGGATGAATTGAGAGGTCCCCCCAAGAGAAACATTTATTAAGCAGGTTCCTCAGTGCCAGCCCGAGGACCTGCTGACATTAGAATCACCAGTGGGCTTTTGACAAGAAAAAGTCCCACACTCCACCCAGAGTGACCTAGTGGGGCCATATGGACCCTTAATATATTAAAATGAAATTGGTTAATGTCAAACCTTTATCTAGATAACGTGTTCATGGGAAGGAAATCAGTGTTGCGAAAAGTATTAGAAAAGAATATTACCCCTTCCTGTTCTGCCTCACCCTTTCCCACCCTCAGCCCTATTTTCTGGATGCAATTGTACTTTTTAATTTTGCTTCAGATTTTTTAAGAGAAATAAAATGTCATAGTTTCGCCTGAAGTCCCGATTTAGCTCCCCCGCCTCCATTCCCTCCCTTCATCTTTAGAGCGGCCCACTCTCCTCAAGTGGTTCTGTCACCTGCTTTTTTGTTTGCTTTTAATCTTTCCCAGTGCTTATGCATATGATCGCCAAGGAGAAACCGATGCTGCCCTCGTCGTATTGCTTCTGGCTCCTTTAATGGGTGGCATGTACCCTATTTCTGTTGACAATTTTCCGCTGAGAGCCAACCACACCACATTCTACTCGGGACCTGTTGTTCAGCTGGAATCCCACAGTTAATTCCTGTTTATTGGACTTTCGGGTTAAGCCCATTGTTATCGTACCCAATGTTTTCCTTTATCTTGAATTTTATACTTCCTTTTCTTGGCAGATTTCAGGTAATATCTTCAGGAAGGATATATGTGAGGTAAACTTTCTGTCTCTCCAGGTCAGAAAATGGCTTTATTTTGCCTTCCTGTTTGGTCCATAATTTGGCCTTTGGCTTGAAATTAACTCGAGGCTTGCAATTGTTTCCCGTAGAACTCGGTGCCCTTGTGCCATCGGCTCTTAGCCATGTCTTGCCAAAGGAGAGAGTGAGATCAGCCTGATTCTTAAGAGTTTTTAAGGAAGTTTTCTTCTTTCTCTTGAAGCTTTTTAACCTTCTGTCATTCTTGGTATTCTGGAGTTTCACAAACGTGTTGAAGCGGGAGTTATTTTCCATTTACTCTGCTCAGTTTATGATGCGCTCTGTCTATGCTGTGACTTAAGCTTCTCTCTAGCTCTGGAAAGTTACTCTTCTGTTATTTCTTTAAAATTACGTCACCTCTATTTCACATTCCTTTTTCTTGGAGAACCTGCATTGAAATTCAATGTCTCTTTTCTCTCATCTGCTTTAATTCTATCGCCTGGAAAGTAAAATTTCCTCAACAGTATTTTCTAGGCATACTGATTAAACATTTTGGGCAATCTTTTTCCCCTTCTTTCCCAACAGCTTGTTCTTATTCTCTTTTCCTTTTTGAAATAGCATCCAATTTTTAAAATATTAAGTCTAATATTTCTTTCAAATTTTTAGGATAAGAATTTGAATTTTCAAATTCTCTTCTGTCTCCTGATGGTAGATAGGTCTGTTTCCTGGAAAGGAAGATAGTCTGTCTATCCTTGCACCTACGTCTGATAAGATTTGATTCAAGGTGGATGGGAGGTGGCCATTCACTCATTACTTTCTCCCATCCTCTCCAGTCCCTGACCCCTTGCTAGGGTCAGGTGGGTGGTATCTGTGGTCCCAACAACTAGAAGGCTCAGTCCCTTTCTGTTGCTCATGCATGTGTTTTTCCCTGGGGTTTGGTGTCAGCCTGGACGTTGCCTGCCTCCCGTTTGTTCCCCAGCCCTGTTAACTCCAAGCCCTCTTCCCCGCCAGAATTCTCAGCTGTAGGGCCCATCACTTTGACCAAGCAGCTGCTATTCATCTTCTATTTTCCAGAAATTTGCTGGGCATCTTTTGGCCACTGATGACTGCCTTTGCACAGCCCCATGTTTTAGTGTGGATTTATTCCTGTTCATGCTTCTGCTGTCATTTTAGGGTCTTAGGAGAGAACGCAAGACCAAGCTGTGTGCTCAGTCAGCCATCTTGGACACAGCGTCTTATCAGGAACTGAGCTGCTTTCTGTATGCAAGCATGAGGGGGATGGGGGTCAGGGACAGGGGTGCAGGGGATGAGGTGGAAAGTGGTGTGAATGTTGGGTCATGAAGGACAGGGACAGATTCGATGGGGTGGTCTGGGGGTGCCCAGGAGCACCGTGGAGCTTGCAGCCTAGTGAGGGAGGCACAGCTGGGATGACAGTGGTCCTGCCTTGCAGGGCCTGGGACGTCTGCTCTCTAGTCCGCCAGCAAGAATGGATTCCCGAAGCCAAGAGTGAGGGTCATTGTCCCCAGCACAGGTCCTTCTCATTCAGTCCTTCCTTTCATTTGCTCACCCACCAGATAGCTGTGGAGCCTGTGTTCTGTGACGTTCTGTGCGTAGCAAGCACATGGAGTGAAAAGAGAGTCACTTCAAACATGCTCCCTGTTCTCATGAAGCTCAGTCAAGAGGGGGAGACAAAGATAAATGCAAACGGTGCAAGGTTTGCCACGTGGGAGGAATCCAGAATGCTGGTTCTTACTTTACTTGAGTGGCTGGGATGGGTGGGGCCAGGGGCAGGAGGTAGTGAATGAGGGGAAGAAGCTGGGGATGGTTGACTCAAGAAGAGAAGTGTCCAGCTGAGCTGCGGGGCAGTGTGGTGTCTACCACTGTTCCTGGCTCCTGGAGAGGCAGCCAATGAGCCGTTTCTGGCAGAGGGCACATCCAGAAGAAAGGAGGCCACAGAGCATTCGAGAAGCATGAGTGTTTGAGCGTCTGCTTAGATTTAATGTTAAGCATTAGGCTTGCATGTTTATTTACATTTTTCTTCACAAAGAGGAAGGATGGAAATGTTGGCCTGCTTTCTTTTGGTCCGACTTGGATAGATCAGACTGATTGGAGTGTAGCGATTTTTTTTTTGAAACAAATTTCTGACTCTTACACTAAAAATCCACAAATGCTCACAGTCAAGGAAGTCTGTTAATTTAAGCCTTTTTCCTAATGGAAATTCTGTATTATTTCAAGCAAGTCACAGATAGGTATATCCATTTTCCCACAGATAGCAAATTTGGCCTTCTTTTAAATAACGTGTTTATCCTCACAAATTTGACAGTCTCAACGCAGTTTGCACATGAATTATCTTCTTTGATCCAGACTTCTGAACATTTGTTTTCCTCCTGAGGAAAATATGCAAAAATAGAAAAGTGTCAAAGGTATCTGTCCATTGATAATTGGACAGTCAATTTGGTGGCTACTTAAGACACTTCCTTAATCTTTTTCAGTAAACCAACATCGAACAAGAATTTCTGACCCAGAAATGATCAATGTTCTAAAGCAGCAGGTGTGGTAACTTGCAGTATACTTTGAAAGCTACTTGATTTATAAAACCACATTAATGCGGAGGAAATCGATTCCCGTAATATGCAGGGAGAGGGGAATGGTCTTCTGAGAATGGCCTGCGGATGACCAGGAGTCCTGGAGGGAGGGGGATGAAAACGACCCAGATGCTAGACCCGGCCGGGCCCCTCCACAGTCCCATAATGCACCCCTGGTCCTCTGGCCTCTATCTGGAAAATGAGGACTTTGGCACAATCACCCACCACTCAGTGTCCATTTGTAAAGTGGCTGAGAAGTGTTCGAATTGCTTTCACACACTTCGGTTTCATCTTCCACAGCGCTTCTGTGAAGTAGCTGGGAGGCCACGTGAGCAGGTGTGACAAGAACAAAGGAATGGGGCCCAGAGAAGGTCAGAGCCTTGCTCAGTGGCGTGGCCAGGGCAGGGGCTCCTGGCTTCCAGGATTCTACCCCCGCTGACATCGCTTCCCAGGACACCTGGTGGCCTTCCAGGGGGTTTCCCACGTTGAGGCAGGCGGTCTGCTCAGCACCCCGACCCGCTGCGCTCTCCACTGTGCGGCGCAGACCTTCTTCACACAGCAGGAAAGATACACTGCTGGCCGGGGAGGGAAAGGCAGCCAGTGGGGAGTTTACTAAAATAATGTGAAATTTCAATCTAAAAAATGGTTTATTTTCTCTAAGTTTCTAATGTTCACAACAACCAACATTTGCAACCTTCCTCAGACATAAGTTTTACTCTTTGTGAGGGAGAGGCGCTCTCCGTCAAAATTAGTCAAACAAAATTTCAAAAATAAAAATCATTCAATTTAGTCAACAACTTTAAATTTTTGTTGTTGTTTTTAATAAAATAGCACTATTGAGATACAATTCATCCACCATACACGTGCCCCATGGTTTTTAGTATACTCAAAGTTGCACAACCGTCACCCTATCAGATTTAGAGCATTTTCATTATCCCAAAAATATACCTGCAGCCATTATCAATTACTCCCCATTTTCCCTCAAACTACCACCCCACCAGGGGTAAGCAACTGCAAGTTGAACTTACGTCTCTACAGATTTGCATATTCTAGACATTTCATATAGATGAAGTCATGTAATCTGTGGTCTTTTGTATCTGACTTCTTCCACTCAGCGCTACGTTCCAAAGGTTCATCCATGTCGTAGCATGCATCAGTGCAGCAGGTCCTCAAACAACATCGTTTCGGTCAAGGTCCTTTTTGCACCTCGGTGAGGAAAAAATCAATTGCAGACAGAGGCCACTGTGTGTGTGCAGTTTGCACGTTGTCTCCATGTCCACACAGATTTTCTGGGTACTCTGGTGTCTGTCAGATTCATTGGGGTGTCTGCATGGTCCCAGTCTGAGCAAGTGTGGGCATGTGCAAGTGGCCCTGCCATGAGATGGTGCCTTGTCCGGGGCTGGTTCCTGCCCTGTGCCCTGAGCTGCCGGGATAGTCTCCAGCCACCCCTCACTCTGAACTGGAATAATTGAGTAAATAATTATCTTACTTGCATTTATTAATCTTTCACGTTTATTTCAATGTTTCATATTAGAAGCATTTGAGTTTTTATCTAGAAGTTTAGTTATGTTTTTGTGATCAGAAATATGCTTTAGGAATTCAACTTTTGTATATATCAGTTAGTCTATGGTAAAACTGGTTTAGATATATGTCGTTTCACTTAAAGTCACAATTTCTAAGAACCTATCAATGATGTTAAGTGAGAACTTACTGTACTTCATTCCTTTTTATTGCAGAACTCATATTCCATTATATGACATATCATACTTTACTTATCCATTCATCTTAAAGTTCATCTTAAAGTTGGGAAGTTTGAGTCCTATGTTGCTCTTCTGTTGACTGTTTTAGCTATTCTAGTTTCTTGAATTTCCATAAGAATTTTAGGATCAGCACATCCATTTCTGCAAAAAGTCACCTGATATTTTGATAGGGATGATGTTGAAGCTGTAGATCAATTTGAGGAGTATTGACATTTTAACAACATTAAGTCTTCCAATCCATGAACACGGGGTATCTTTCCATATATTGAGGTCTTCTTTAATGCCTTTCAACAATGTTTTGTGGTATTAAGTGCACAGGTTGTGCACTTTGTTAAATTTGTTATTTTACTTCTTTAGAAGCTATTTGATATGAAATTTTTCTTATTTTATATTTACATTGTTCATTGCTAGTGTATGGAAATATAATTGATTTATTAATATGTATATTGATTTTGTACCCTGAAGTTGTGCTGAACTTATTAATTCTAGTAGCTTTTTAGTAGATTCCTTACAATTTTCTATATACAAGATAACGCCATCTACAAAGATACAGTTTTACTTCCTTCTTTCCAATATGAATGCCTTTAAAATATGTATATATTCTTGCCTAATTGCCCTGACTGTAACTTCTAGCAAAATGTTGAATAAAAAGCGGTAAAAGCAAATATCCTTGTTTTGTTCCTGATCTCTGGTTCTTTTACTACTAAGTAGGATATTTCCTGTGGATTTTTCATACATGCTCTCATCAGTTTGATGAATTTCCTTTCTATTCCTAGTTTGCAGAGGGTTTTTATCCAAGAGGATGTTAGCATTTGTCAACCATTTTTTCCTGCATCTGTTGAGATGATTACATGTTTTTTGTCCTTTATTCTATTGACATGGAGTACTGCATTAATTGATTTTTTGAATGTTAAACCAACCTTGCATTCCTGGGATATATGCAAATTGGTCATGGTATCTAATCCCTTTCATTTATTGCTGAATTTTGTTGGTTAGTATTTTGTTGAGGATTTTTATGTCTATGTTTACATGAGATATTGGCCTGTAAATTTCTTTTCTGTGATGTCTTTTTCTGTTTTCGTGTCAGGGTAATATAGACATCCAAGAATGAGTTGGGAAGTGTTCCTTCCTTATCTATTTTTTGAAAGAGTTTGTTAGAATTGATATTCTTTAAATGTTTGGTAGAATTTATCAGTAAATCATTCTGGGCTTAGGATTTTCTTTGTTGGAATTTTTAAAATTGTTAATTTAATTTGTTTTGTTACTAAATCTATTCATAATTTTTATATCTTTTTGTCAATTTCAGTAGTTTGCGTCTTTCTAGGAATTTGTCCATTTTATCTAAGTCATCTGATTTGTTTGTGTTGTTTTGTTTTATAATTCTACAAATAATAATTACTTGATCTGATTAAACATTTCACTTTTAGGTTTAATACTTTTCAACCTGGTTCAGGTAAGAGTGTACAGTTTCTAGAGTGAGACAAACCTGGGTGCAAGGTCTACCTGTGCTCCTGACTAGTTCTTAGGGGTGAACTTTAACTTCTATGGACCTTGGGTTGGTCACTGAGCCTTATTATGTGTCAAGGGCCACATTATTTAGTTACAAGGAGGATTTCCTCATTTAAAATAGGAAAAAGAGGATCTAAGGGTTGATTTGGGACAGGTAGCAGCCTGTCGTTTCACTTAAACTCACAATTTACAAGAACCTATCAACGATGTTAAGTGAGGACTTACTGTACTTCATTCCTTTTTATTGTGGAACCTATATTCCATTACATGGCATACCACACTTTACTTACCCATTCATCCATTATTTCCACTTTTTGGACATTATGAGTAATGCTGCCATGAAAATTTGCATTCAAGGTTTTGTATGGAGGTTTTTTTTTTAATTCTTGGAAATACACATAAGAAAAATTCCTGAGTCAAATAGAAACTATTCTTTTCTCATTGAATGGTCTTAGTTCCCTTTCTGAAAATTAATTGGCCATAAATGTATGGTTTTCTTTATGGATTATAAATTCTATTCCAATGGGATAAATGTCTACATTTATGCCAGTACAACACTGCTCTGATTGCTGTCCTTGTAGTTAAGTTTTGAAATTGGGAAGTATGAGTTCTATAATCTAGTTCTTCTTTTTCAATACTATTTTGGCTATTCAGGAATTCTTGCATTCCATATGAATTTGAGGACATACTTTTCCATTTCTGCAAAAAAAGACTGTTGGGATTTTGATAATGATTGCCTTGACTGTGTAGATTGTAGATTGTAGTATTTCCATTAAACAATATTAAGTGCTCCAATCATGAACATACGTGGATGAAATATTTATTCATTTAGGTTTTCTTTAATTTCTTTTATCAATGTTTTCTGGTTTTAAGTGTACAAGTCTTTCACTTCTTTTGTTAAATTTATTAGTAGATAATTTATTTATTTAGATGCTACTATTAAATGAATTGTATTCTTAATTTCCTTTTCAATGTCAAGAACACAATAGATCAGTAGATTTTTGTGTGTTCATATTATACTGCGCAAATTTGCTGAATTTATGTATTTGTACTTTTTGTTTCTTTGAGATTGTCTATATATATAGGAGAAATAGTTTAACTTCTTTCCTATTTTGATACCTTTTATTTCTTGTTCTTGCTCTGATTAGAATTTCCACTACAATGTTGAATAGTGACGGTGAAAGCAGACCTCCTTTTCTTGGTCATAGAGCAGAAGCTTTCATTGGTTTACTGCAAATGAGTATATTAGCTGAGGGTTTTTCATAAATGCTTTTGGTATGTTGAGAAAGTTTCTTTGCATTTTTAGTTTCCTGAGTGTTTTTCTTTTATCATCAATGGTGGTTGGATTTTGTGAAATACTTTTTTTGCATCAATTAATGATCATGTGGTTCTTTCCTTTCTGTCCATTAATGCGTTATATTACATGGTAAACCACCTCGTTTAAAGGGGGATAAATCCCACTTGGTCATTGTGAATGTTACTTTTAAGTGTTTGGATTAAGTTTGATAGTAATTTTTAGAGGGTTTTTGCATCTATATTCACAAGAAATATTAGTCTGTGGTTTTCTTGTGGTATCTTTGTCTGGCTTTGATATCAGGGTAATTCTGGCTTCAAAGAAGGAGGTAGGATGTATTTCCAATTCTTCTATCTTTTGAAAGAATGCGAAAAACATTGGTATTAGTTCTACTTTAGATTTTTGGTAGAATTCACCAGTGAAGTTATCTGTCCTAGACTTTCTTTGTTGGGGTGTATTTAACTACTGATTTAATCACTTTACTTCTTATAGATGTGTTTAGAGTTTTGATTTCTTCTTGAGTCAGTTTTGGTGTTTTATGTTTCTATGAATTTTTGTGTCTGTATGAATCTGTCCCTTTCATCTAATATATATTTGTGTGCATTTTTTTTCCCTAGAGACAGGGTCTCACTCTGTCACCCAGGTTGGAGTGCAGTGGCACAATCATAGCTCACTGCAGCCTTAAACTCCTGAGTTGAAGTGATTTTCCTGCCTCAAACTTCCAAGTAAGCTGGGACTATAGGTGTGTGTCACCACTTCCGATCAATTTTTAAATTTTTTTTTATAAAGACAGTGTCTTGCTATGTTGCCGAGGCTGGTCTCAAACTCCTGGCCTCAAACAATCCTCCTGCCTCAGCCCCCCAAAGTCCTGGGATTCCAGGTGCCAGCCAGTGTTCCTGGCCTGAAATTTTTATGATATTCTCTTATAATTTTTTTCTGTAAGGTCAGTAGTAATATCCCCACTTTCATTTCTGATTTCAGTTATTTGTCTCTTCTCCCTTTTATCTTTGTCAATTTAGCTAAATGTTTGTCAATTTTATTTATGTTTTAAGCAGCACACTTGATTTTGTTGATTATATTGTTTTTCTAGTCTCTATTTCATTTATCTCTACTCCAATTTGTATTATTTCCTTCCCTTTGCTAGATTTGGGTTTGATTTGCTCTTCTTTTTCTAGTTCCTCAATATTGTAGTTAGAGTATTGATTTGTTGAGCTTTTTCTTCTTCTTCTTTTTTTTTTTTTTTGTTTGAGACAGAGTCTCACTCTTTTGCCCAGGCTAGAGTGAGTGCCGTGGCGTCAGCCTAGCTCACAGCAACCTCACATTCCTGGGCTCAAGCAATCCTTCTGCCTCAGTCTCCCGAGTAGCTGGGACTACAGGCATGTGACACCATGCCCAGCTAATTTTTTTCTATATATTTTTAGTTGTCCAGCTAATTTTTTCTATTTCTTTTTAGTTAAGACAGGGTCTTGCTCTTGCTCAGGCTGGTCTCAAACTCCTGAGATCAAACGATCTGCCCGCCTCAGCCTCCTAGAGTGCTAGGATTACAGGCGTGAGCCACTGCGCCCGGCCCCTCTAATATTTTAATGCTAATAACTTAATCTCTAACCATAACAAATTAGGTCCCTGCCTGCCCCTCTTCTGCCCACCCCTCTAACATCACTCAGTAAAAGAAGGCACTGTCTGGCCCTCATGGCTCAGCACAGCCCCCATAGCCAAGGACACTTCCAGGCCTCAGCTCCCAGCTTCCTGCCCTACTATAAACCTAGGTGTGTAGTTGTTACAGAAATGCTACTTGCCTCATATCTGGTTTCCATTTTCTTTATTAAACAGTCATGCTTTCACTTTGTGACCCTTCCAATGACCCCTACTAGACTTCTGAATAAACTCATCATGGGCGAGCTTTTCCTCTTGGTGAAACCCAGACACTAATTATTATTTTTCCTATTATAGTCCCCAATGCTGGCAAAGTAACACTCACTCCTCTCTCCTATTGTGGCTTGGGGACCAGATAACAGTTCTTGAATTAAATTTGTTTATTAAAAGAGAGCCAACTGGGGATTGACAGTGCCTATTCTCCTCTCTCTCTCCCTCACTGTCAAATTAATTCTCTGACCCACACTTTCACAAGGGTGATGGCGTTTGTACCAGGCTGAGGATGCCAATTTCATGCCAAATCTTACTCCCCCATATGGCAGAAAGGGCTGCTGCCATTGGACAGCTGCTGAGCTGCGGCTAAATTCTGTATGGAGCACTTATGGCCCAGAGGGTGTCACCTCCAAGATGTTCAGGGCTCCATCTTTCCCTCCCTGCCTGCCTGTTAGGCTTGGAAGCAGGCATACAGCATAATCACCCCTGCCTCTCCTGGATCCCTGAGGGGAGCCCCTCCTCAGGATGGAGCGTCTGTCATATGGCTACCAGGCATCTGGTTTTAAGCAGATTTCTGTTGAGAGGTGAAATGGTGCCAGTATTGTACTGCTTCCCTTCCCTGTGGACATTTGTCAGAGTAAATGACAAGGGTAGATTAGCCCATCAAGGATCTGAGTCCCACTGGCTAAAATTTGGATTATTTAGATCCAGGGTCTTAAATTTCACGTACTAGGGATCCCTTCCAGTGTTAAAGTGTAGGGGGGCTTGAGATGTCTTTCAGAGTTTATATCCTTGTCCAATTGTCTCTTACACACACATACATACACACAGTTTGCAACTTACAGTTGGTTTCATTTTTTTCCTCACAGTTTCTCCATGTCCTTGTTACTGACATGGAAACATTATGTACTTCAAATTCAGGTTAATGATGAACATTGAGGCTTTCAGACTAAATTTGCAAGAGGTTGGGCAATACTAAGGTCAAAAAGGCCATCTCCTCCCTCAGCATCAGACTAGGAGAGACATGAAAGTAGAAAACAAAAGCCTGGAAAACAATGACATTACCCAATTATATCAAGAAAAAAAGGAGAGAAGGAAGGACAGAGGGGAACCAAAAGAATGGTGAAGGAGGGAAAAGGAGAAAGAAATGAGGATTTATTAAGTATCTACTGAATACCAAAACCTTACAAGATGATTCCATGTATGTTTAATCTCCACAAGGATCCTGTAAGAGAGATGCCACCCCATTTTTACAGAGAAATACCTTACCTGGCATTGTTTACTAGCTACTAAATATGATATAGGACCTAAATTCAAGTTTGTTCTATCCAAAATCTCATCCTTCTAAACGCATCACTCTATCTCTCTCAAGTCTAAATGACTCAGCCACTAAAAAATGAGTGTAACTATGGATACATAAAATGTTAACATTAGAGAAAGCTGAGTGAAGGGTATATAGGAACTCTCTGTACTGTCTTTGCAACTCTTCTGTAAGTCTGAAATTATTTCAAAATAAACAGTTTTTAAAAATGAATGTAACTGCATTTCACAGAGCACACATAGCCCAGACAAGGAGTTGGTAATATTGTGGATTAAGAGCCCAGTGACTCAAGGATCAATACAGACTTCATATAATTTATTCACTGTCCTTTTGACCTCAGATGGTAACAAGCCTAAATGTTGCTTCTCACTAAAATGAAATAAATACTTTAAAAATTGCTCTCAACCTTAAAATACTTCCCAGCTAAACCTGTTGCTAATTTAAGCACAGTATTTAAAAAACTACAATTATCTACAATACCACATGTGTATAATGATTACACCTCACCTCTTTGGGATATATACCCAGGAATCTCATTCATATTACAAACAACAGATATAGTGAAATATTTTAAGCTTTTTGAGTGATGCTATGGTTTGAATGGATGTGTTACTCCCAAATTCGTATGTTGGAACCTAAGACCCAATGTATTAAGAGGTAGGTAGGACCTTTCGGAGGTAAGTCATGAGGGCTCTACTCTCATGAATGGGATTAGTGTCCTTATATAAGGGCTACAGGGAAGCTAGACCTTTTTGCCCTTTCACATTCTGTCAGGTGAGGATGCCACTGTGGAAGCAAGGCCAGCCCTCACCAGACCACCAAACCTGCCAGTATCTTGATCTTGGATTTTCCAGCCTCCATAACTATGAGCCACTTATGCTGTTTATAAATTACCCATGTAACAGAGGGAATGTCTCACCCCTCCTCCCATAGATATGGAAGAGTAAAATTGAGAGTGGGAAATATGTAACATAGGGAACGGCCTAGGAAAAAAACAGCAAAAGATGTTTTCTATCTCTTTAAAACTTCCCTGCACCCTTTTCGGAACTGAGGCCTGCATCCCTGCCTCCAGCAGGTGGTCCAGAGGGGCAGGGGAATGTCTTTTGTTCTCTGTGTTACAGGAGATAACCTCAGCTGGCTCCATCCCAGGCCATCCCAGGCCCTGCGCCTGGCCGGTGGAGGTCTGGGTGGGCCTCCCAAGTGGGTGGAGGTCACAGGCTTTGTCTTCAGCAGAGATGGGACGATTAGAATCGTTAACTATAGTTTAACGACAATATCCTAGAACTGAGGGCCCTCCCATTAAAAGCTCTGTATTTCTGCTTATGCACAGGAATTTGGATTTTGAGATGATGTCTTACCATTTTCTTCCTTTGCTGGCAAAGTAAGCATTTTCTCTTTCCTTCTCCTCAACCACTTGTCCTCATTCTTCTGATGCAGCCTCAAGGACAAGTGCTAAGCTTTCAGTAACACTCAGTCTAAAGTATTTTGTTATAGCAGCAGGAACAGACTAAGATGGGTGATAATGCCTACTACTAGCCTAATGATTGATAATTCAATGCCTTCAGTTACTAAAGTTCTATGTGTTGTCCCAGCATCATTTTTTCAGATATTAGATAGGGAAAGAGGACAAATATCCCTCAGAGGACACAGCCAGGTGAAATAGAGTGACAGCCATCTCACTTTGCTTCTACTTTTCCTGTACCTTTTGTGTTTCTAAAGGAATGTTTTAGAATCCTGTCTCTTTTAAGGGAGGTTTCCCTTCCATCTTCCATGGTGGGTCTCTCAGCCTTGACATACTATCCTGGCCAAGGGATAACTATGTAGACAATCTGGATCTGATCCACGCCCCAAGGAACTGGAATGTTGGGCCAAGGGAGGAATAGATAAAAGGCGAATGGGGCTGAGTCATTCTGACAGCAGCTATCACTTTCTATGATACTTTCTGTGAATTTCTCCAAAGGAGATCCACAGAGCTACCCTGCCTTCTATACTTGTGAAATCATATTTTCTGTTAATGCATGAACTATGTAAATCTATTCAATAAATTACTTTTTTTCTTTTAATAAAAGTTAGCCAATTTCTGCTACAAGCAAACTTAGAGGATCAGAACATCGGTCCTGGAAGGCATCTTAGAAATTATCTAATAACAATGGCTCCTTACCCCTGATCATTATGTTGCAATGAAAGAGAGTTATTTTGTGTTTAGTCCTGCTACAAAGAAAGTCAATTTTTTTTTTCTTAAGACTAATAGCACCCTAGTGAAAACATTCTTTGAGTATCTGCCCATAAATATTTCACAGGACACTGCTATTCAAAAAAAAAGGGCTTACCTTAAAGAGTTATTTATGCCATGGACTAGTTCTTTCTCTAAAGGAAGACCTAAAAGTATAGAATAGTAATAATATACTAACTATAGTAATACTTCTTGCTCATATCACAGTCCAACAATGGTCATCAGAGGGACTCTGCTCCACAAAGTTATCAGGACCCCAGATTCCTCCATCTTGTAACTATGACCTCATTTAGTCTTTGAAACTCTCCATTTAGATGAAAAATGGATAAAAGAGTGGGGCTTGTCCATGGGAGGTTTTCTATGGGCCAGGTCTGGAAGAACACATTCCACTGACCAAACTCAGTCATAAGGCCCTTTAGGGAATGGTGTGTACTAGGGAATAAAAGGGAGGCTGAGAAATGTGGTCCAGCTGTGTGTCCAGGAAGGAAAGAACACAGATACTAGTGAGTCCCGGAGGGCTCTGCCATAGCAGAAAATTCCTTGGATTGAAAAAACAGAGGGAAAACCATCTGAGATCAATTTCTTTTTTTTTTGAGCTGTAGTCTCGCTCTGTCACCTGGGCTAGAGTGCCATGGCATCAGCCTAACTTACAGCAACCTCAAACTCCTGGGCTCAAGCGATTCTCCTGCCTCGACTTTCCTAATAGCTGGGATTACAGGCACACAACACCACACCTGGCTAATTATTTTTTTCTATTTTTAGTACAGATGGGGTCTCACTCTTGCTCAGGCTGGTCTCGAACTCCTGACCTCAAGCAATCCTCCCACCTCGGCCCCCCACAGTGCTAAGATTACAGGCCTGAGCTGCCACGTCTGGCCTGAGATCAATTTCTTTAGTGTAATGTATCCCTACTGAAATACAGAGATTGCTCTACTTGAATAATTAATAGCTACATCCAGATATCTTTTCTAAAATACCTGGTTTTACAATGAGACAAGAAAAGCAGTAAAATTATCTAAGTAATCAAGATATGTGAGGTTTTTTTCTTATTAAATGAAATCAAAAACTTATCAGAATGTAAAGAAAGTTGAATGATTAAGCATCGTATAGAGAAAGAGCCTATTTTCAAAGAATCAGTTTGGTTTTGCCTGCTCCATCTTTCTTGATGTCAGTATAATCACTGCTAGTAAAAGGGGTGGGGGGCAGAGAATCAAGACTGTAGAAACTCTAGCATAGTGGTCAGAAAGTGACTAAAGTAAGCTGTAGTTTTTCAACAGTGAACACATGTTCACAGTCTAAGGGAGTACAGTTCTGAAGCAGAGAAGGACCTTTTGAGAAGAACTTCCTCTCTTCTACTGGACCCTTTGAGCCTTCTTTTTCCATTTCCACTGTCATGTGTGCAGACTCCATACTAGAACCAATTACTGTGTGACTCATTTTGCTTTGCCACCTTCGATTAATAAGATCCTTATTCTCAGTCTTGTATCTTTCCTTGGCTTCTCATGGGCCATGGTGAATGTAAGAGCATTCCCACAATGGGGGCCTTGGGTTTGAAAAAGAGTACTGCTATTCTTTGCTATACCCTAGGAGTATAGAGTTCAGTTGTCAGAGAGGATACAATATTTCTCACCCAAATAAAGCCACTGGCTCTGGTCATCTCTAAGATCTTACATCTGAGATTATCCCTAGGGTCTGAGGTCCCAGGGTCTGAGTGCCTCCCTCCTGGCACACCCCACCCTGAAGAATAAAACCCCTCAATTCCCAGTGTTTCCTAATGATTATCCATAGCACAATGGCATGGAGAGAGAGGGAGGGAGAGGGAGGGTGGGCCAGGCCAGCAGGCTGCTTTGGAGGCAGCCAACAGGCTGGGCTGGCAAGCCACTCAGAGCCTACTGCTTTCCACCAGGGGTTTTGCTGACCAGATCAGAGTGACACTTGAGAAGGCAACAGCTGTGGCTGGAGCCGGCTCCCCTAACTCCTTCTTAGCTAACGAACTGAAAAGATCCAGAGGGAGCCAGGGAAGAATAGGGTCCCCTGGGGCATACAGGGAGGCATCTCCTTCCATGAATTTTCTATTTTTAATTAGGGTTGATGGTTTGGGCAGAATAAGACTTTTTAAATAAAATATCATGCTAAGCAGGGATGTCCAAGGCCTAATTCATCAGATCCCTCAGAATCTCAGGCCCAATACTCCCCCTGAGTGGGCCTCCTGACTTATTTTGATGGAGCCAAGAGGAAAGAAATAGGATATTTTTAAGTATGTTTTTTATTTCAAAAGGAACACATAATAATTATTAAAAATTGAAACATTTTTGAAATATATAATAGAAAAAGAAAATGTACCCCATAAATCTTCCTCCCCAGAGGATAACAATTAAGTGTTTTTATTTAGGTTTTTAAATAGATATACAAAGATACTTGTGTGTGCTGTTTGTATATATATGTAGATATTTAAGACAAAAATTGACTATATTATATAGTCTTTTATGACCTTCTTTTTTCCAATTACTATAGTTACTTATAGATCTATCTCATTCACTTTTAACAGCTAAATAGTGTTCCATTCTAAGTTTATCCCTTTATTTAATCAATCATTTATTGACTAGTATCATTGTATACTTTTCAAATTGTCTTAGTATAATAGAATGAACTCCCAATAGAAGAATTGCTAGTCAAAGGATTATATATTGTTAATAGTAGATGAGTGAGTGTGTGTGTGTGTGTGTTTCTATTTCAAGAGACATTACCAAATTGTAATATTTTTATATTTTTTGTTCACTATGCTTCCAAATCAAACCTAGAGCAAGTGATTTGAATGATCTGGCCATGAAGTAAAGCTACCAGAAAAGTTCTTATCTAGATAAGTTAACTGTTTTCAAATCTAGACATGGCTATGGAAATAGTCATCATGACCATAAGTAAAGAATCCACTCAAAACAGACAAAACTATAATTTTCTATGTGAACAGACAAAACACTGTACAATTTTACATTCTAATGTCCAATCCTGGAAATTATTCATAAGTGTACACTATTAACTTCTTTTAAAGTAAAAACTCTGCTTCTCCAGGTTTCCATAAGAAATTCAGTTCTAGGTAGTTTGGAAACTAGAAATGGAACAGGATCTATAAGAAAAGGACATAATATTCAGTGTCACAGAGTTATGGCATGAAATAAAAAGTAGGGAGTGAGGAAGGTCCCCTGTCTGCCTGACAAACATTTCTCTTAAGCAGCTGCTAGATGTCCCTGCTCTAGCTCAGGTTGCCAGTGCTGTCTCTGTCCTTACATTGTAACAGATGGAGAAAAGAAACCAAGAGAGCTAGCCCCAAACTGCCACTTCTTGAATTGCAATTCTGCAACTCACCCAAAACTCAGCGCTTTTTGCCTCCCTAACTTCCCTCATTCCTTAAACAATGGGGCGAGTCTGTATCTTTCCTAGTCACTGCTGAGCTACCCTCCTCACGACACAGGAGCCTGGATCCAATCCAAAACTGATGTGTGTAATGTTCGGTCTGGCAGCTAATGACATCATAGGAGCCAAGTATTAATATCACCATGGAAGAAGCCATAGTGCATCCATTCTCATCCAAACATGTTTCAGTCTTTACAGACCATAAAAAGTGGTAGTTGGTATTTGAATAAGGGGGAAACAGAATAAAGTAATATGCTGTATGGATGTGTTTGGAAAGCAGCAATATAAATTCATTTGGCCTTACGTATTTACTTCTTTCTACAAGTTAAACTTTTTAAAGTGTGGTTCAAAAGTAATGACTACTGATTGTATTGAAGCTTTGTATAAATTGAAGATAACAGAATAAAAAGGCAAAGAGGAAGAGAAGGAGAAGGAAAGGAAACTTCCCAGAAGTAGATAGATAATTTAGGTGGTCAGTACCTTTCTTCATTTTCAAATTAGAAACATGATACAAAGAATAAAAGTAACTTCTTGGAGTTGAAATAATAGTTATATGTGAATTCTGATCATCACAGTTCGTTTCAATAATTAAGTTTAACATGGAGATCAATATAGAAAAGAGTTTTTTGAATGTCATGAGCAGACAGCAACATTAGCATAAAAATGCTAATATAATTGTATATTTAAACACACACCTTACAAATAAAGACTTTTAGAAAGAGAGAGAAAGAAAAGAAAAGAAAAGAAAAGAAAAAAGAAAAGAAAAGAAAAGAAAAGAAAAAGAGTACTGTTTTACCACCATGCTTTCTTAATGTGAGGTTATTATTTTTAAAGTCGAGTCGGATTGGATAATCCCTCTCCCTAATAGAAAATATGTGATGTGAGCATATTTTCACATACATATGAGTGTATGTGAGCATATACGTGTGTGTATACATATACACATAAACACACCCCACTGTTTTATTTCATTTCAAAGCAGTGTATTCAAACGTATTATCTTATAATATACCTATAATGAACTTTACTAAGGAATGCTAAGCTTATCAGGATCAGTCCTAATTTTTAAAAATTAAACAACAACAAAAATGCACTTTGGAATTGTACAGAACATTGTGTTCAAATGCCAGCTCCACCATTTACTCTTCAGGAGACTTGAGACAAATGAGTGACCACTCTAAGGCATGGTTTTCTCTGTGGTAAACTGGAGAGATACTCCCCATAGGGTTGCGGTGTGAATTAGTGAAATGAAGACACCTAGCATATGCCAGAAAAAATCCTAGGCATTCAATAAATTCCCTTCTTGTTAATTCAAACATTGAGTGATTTTTGCAAAAATGCTTCCTAAGCTATACGTGGTACTGTCATTAATAAATGACCATCGTTTATATTGTTAATAAATATGATTTTAATTTTTTGCCAGTATTTCCCTGATGAGATCATTACTCTGACTTAAATATACAGTCACTTAGCCTTAAACCCTATGTTATGTGGTAATTACTGACCAAAAGAATTCAGACAGAAGTTCATCCTAACTATAATCTTTCAATCTGGTAATCAAAAAGCAATGCCAAACCTCAAATGGACTGTAACCAGGATTGTTAAACCATTGTAACCATTATATGGTTATTGACGAGAAACAAACAACTCAGAGAGTTTGTTTTTAAATCACTCATAAGCCTTAGCATAGCAAAGGAAAGATAAGCAAAGGAAATCACCTAACACCTGAAATGTAAGTTTTTTAACTAACCCTTTCCCTTTTCCCCATTCTGTTGCCCAAAATGAAGCCCTTGAAGTACAGACCTCTAATCAATACACATTACCAAATCTAATGTTTAAATCTGCCAGTGTTCCTAAATGTTAACAAGTTCAAATATAGGAACAAAAGCTAAGAGTAGTAATAGATCCTGAATACATCAAATACTGGGATCTGAGTAAGATTTAACTGACTTTAAAGAAAGATCAGAGACAACAAGAATTTGCATGGCTTCTGTCCATCCTTGAGAGATTCTGATCATGCTTTTCTGGTTCCAGCTTTTTCTTGCTCTACTGTACTTCACACTTTACAGCCATCTTTCCTTCCTTGTCTACACTGCATCCACAAGTTTCAGCATCAGACTTGAAAAATGACAGCCTTCTAGAGACTGCTTGACCAGCTACCACATCCCTGTAACAAATTCCTTTATATAATATGTATACATATAAATGTATGTACATATACATGTGTTTATGTATATGTACATATGTAGTGTGTGTGTGTGTGTGTATATATATATATATGCACATTTATATGAATGGATTTATTACAGGATATGACCTTACATAATTGTGGGAGCTAGGGATGGAGATATACATATTTTTTTCTCTGATAGAACCCTGATTAATATAACACCCATATACTTAAAATACATTGTATTATTTTTCTTTCCTTTATTTCCTCTAGATATCTTAAATCTTTTTGCCTTCTTCAACATGGGTGGAGGGAGATAAAATAATTGAACAAAAAACACCTCTCTCTCTCTCCCTTTTAGCTTATTAGATAAATTAAGATAATTAATGGCCATTATCATGATGATATTATAGGATAAATTATACCCAAAAACCATTTTCGATCTCTTTCATGCTACCAGAAACCCAATATGATTCAGGTGTCAGAGGCCCCCTTGCCCCATGAGAGGCTAGGCCCTCCACAGCACCAGGAGCTAGATCATGATTAGCTCAAGCTGAACATGATAATTCATTTTCTTTGCAGTGACTGGGTTAGGAATGGGCATGTGACATAATTCTGGCAAGTAAGATAATGGTAAGGGGGCTTCAGGAAATTTTCCCCCTCCATTTTAAAAGGTGACAGGAAGAAGACATGGCCGCCTTTCCAGTCTTTGGGTGGTGTTGTGTGAGGAGATGGTATCTGGAGCTACTGTAGCCCTTATGGTAGGCAGAATAACAGCCCCCAAGATGTCCTCAAACTAATCCTTAGAACCGTGAATATGTTAGGTTACATAGCAAAGAGGAATTAAGGTTGCAGATGAAGTTAAGGTTGCTAATCGGCTGACCTTAAAATAGACAGATTATCCTGGTTTATCTAGGTGGGCCCAATGTAATCACGAGGGTCCTTAAAATAAAATAAGGAGGCAGAAGAGGAAAATCAGAGGGAGATGTGACTATGGAAGAAAGGCACAGATAGATGCAACATTGCTGGACTTGAAGATACAGGAAGGGGGTCATAAGCCAAGAAAGGTGGGCAGCCTCTAGGACCTAGAAAAAGAAGGAAATGGATTCTTTCCTAGAGCTTCAGAAGAGAACAGAACTCTGCTGACACCTTGATTTTAGCCAAGTGAGACCCATGTCAGCCATCTGATTGACAGATCTATAAGATTATAAATTTGTGTTGTTTTAAGCCACAAAATTTGTGCTAATTTGTTTCAACAGTGATAGGAAATTAGCACAGCCCTCTTTGACTACAATGCTGATACAGCCTGAATTCAAGAAATCAATGGCAAGAGTAGGATAGGGTAGGAGAGATCTGACAACCCCCTGGAGTCCTAGTTGACACAAATTCAGTATGTTCAAAATAATTACTTAAGCAAATGTAGACCACATTACTAGTCCAGTGTGACACTCCCACTAAATTATGCACTTATGGATTGTTGTGTTCAGTTCTGAGCATCATGTTGAAGAAGAACACTTACAAACTAAAGTGGTCATGTGACTTTACAAGAACTTGAGAGCCCTGAGGATGCTCACCTTGGAGGAGACTTGAAGGAAAGGGGTGACATCTGTAAACCTTATGAGGCTATCACGTGAAAATGGGACTGAGACTGTGTTCTCAATGGGACACATTGAATCCCATGGGTGGAAACATAGAAATTAAGTTCCACCACAATATACGGTAGAGCTTTTATCATTAAGAAATGACCACTGTTGGAGGGTGCTGCCTTTGAATGTAGAGTATTCCTTGTCATTGGAAGAGATTCCTAGATAGATTGGTCTCGATTATCTCTTGTATTATACAATCCCTTCTAAATCTAAGGCTTTATTAATTTTTTAATAAAAGTTTTAGAGAGTAGCACAGTGCCTAGCATATAGTAGGCACTCAATAAACATTTGTTGCATGATTGAGTGAAGTGGGTACTATGGTCTGAATGTTTGTGTCCCCCCAAAATTCATATGTTCAAGTCCTAACCCCAAAGTGATTGTATTAGGATTGCAAAGCCCCCCCTTAATGGGATTAGAGTCCTCATAAAATAGGCCCAAGGGAGCTTAAACAAGCTTCCCTTCTCCTTCTACCTGATGACGCAGCTAAAAAACGCTGTCTATGAACCAGAAACTGTGCTGTTACCAGACACCAAATCTGCTGGCACCTCAATCTTGGACCAAGCCTCCAGAACTGTGAGAAATAAATTTGTTGTTTATATGCGACCCAGTTTATGGTATTTTTATTATATCAGCCCAAATGGACTAAGACTGTAGGCTTGGAGGCACAGGTTACAGATTTTAAAATTCATTTACTTTATAGCTTGCCTATGTTGGTGATTCTTTGATAGGCATTTCTGCCCTTTAGAAACAGGTCTGAAAACATTAGCAGCCCAATTATCATGAACAAGTACTTAGTGTCCAAGCAGTACAATTGCTTCTTCTCACTCCAGTCTTTATACAACTCACAGAGAGCCACAGAATTTATTTTGTTACTCTTCAGATGGTTTCAAACTAGTGGTCACACATCACATCTAGCTATTCATCATTCTATTCAATCCTCCAGTAAAAACAATGAATTGCATAACAAGTAGTATTTGGTGGTGATGAGGTTGAACAGTATCTTTGTATTTGTCTCAATGTTAAGACCCTTTTGAAGACTTCCATCTGGTGCTAAACCAAATGACAATGCTGATTTCTTGGCCTATCCAGTTTCCATGGCTTGTTTTGTCCTTTTGGTTTCTCCAAAATCCAAGGCTCATCTGACTCAGAGTCAAAATTAGTGGTTACCTACTATAAAGATTTTGGGGGTTTTTTGTTGTTGTTTTCATTTTTGTTTTGGTTTTGGCCCAGACATTACCTTTAATCCCTTTAGATTAAATACTACATTGCCCTTTCCTACTGCTCTCTAAAAGTGCGGAGAGTTCTAGTTCAGAGTAGGGGTGAGAAGAAACACTGATTGCTTTCCTAGGCCCTGAGGAACTAGGGCATCAAATCTCTAAACACTGCAAGGGAGAAAAAAGTGGAAAGTGTGAAAACAAAGATATACTGCACTACTCAGAACCATGGGGATCTCCTGTGGTGTCATGGCTTGCTGAGGAACAAATTTTAGAACAAATTTTTCTAATGAACCAATTCTAGAAACTCCTTAAGTGAACTCCCCTTAACTGTCTCCCTGAAGATATTTTGTATAATGTGACTCTGTTCCCCTGATTGGACCAGGAATAAGCATGAAGTCTAAGCTGGACCAATCAGAGTTCATTTATCAATATTTGAATTGAAATAGTGAAGAAGGGAAAGACAAAGAGACAAATTGGCTTAGTCTCTCGGGAGAGACTGCCTCTTCCAGTTACCATGAATATAGCCCAGGGAACTGTGGGCTGGCCACATTACACTTGCCATGTAGATCAAAGGGGCAGAGGAAACAGGCTTACAGAGAGAAAAAGCAGCTATGTCAAGGGGCAGTAATGAAAGGATCAGATGGTGAGCCATGCCTGATTCCAGGCTCTCCAGAGGCCTGGCTGCATTCTTGCTCCAGGTTACTTGAGTCATCCCTGTATCCTGAAAGTCATTTTTCCCTAGCTAATTTTATTGGAGCCTTACTTGCCAATAAAAAATCACAGTAGTACAACATCTTTGATGGCTGTATAATGTGTCAACTTGGCTATGCTTAACTATATTTCCCAGAATTCTCTTTCCTACATATTTCTGATGAGGATTAGCCATAGAATGTTTCCTATGGGAGATTTAGCAGGCAGAAATGATGCATTTTGTTGCTCATACAGGTTACTGCTTATCTCTGCTGGTTCACCTCATTGGCATGAAGCAGCAGCTGGGCCTGCAACTTGCTCCACTTTCCCCTGGATCTTCTTTCAGCCACTCCAATTCCTGGGCCAAGTGTGTGTATATTTAGCTGTATGATGAAGAATTCTAAATGTTACCTTTATCCATACATTATTTCATCCTGTTGATACCAGGCCCACCCTCTCTACCTATCAAAATCATCTTGATTATCTGTCATTCTGTACATTAGTTACCTAAGATTTGTTATAGTTATAATCCGACCCCTGGCTGGCTTCCCCATGCCCTTCTTATTAATACTCCTGGGGGCCCTATCATATTCTAGAAATCTATTAAAGATATTGGACAAGAATGGAATGAGAGCTAATATATTAATGTACTGTCCTTTCCTTATTAATTTAAAGAAGTGTTTCTGAAGATGACAGCTCAAAGGAATGACTTTTGCAGAAATGGAAATTTCAGTCACCAGATCAGGCTCAAAGGCAAAAATGAGCCCTGAGGTAAATGGCTACCTATTGTACTACTCTTGTGTCAGGAAATGGGAAGCCCCAGCTTCTCTCATCTCTTAACATGGTGAACATTCCTTTAACCTTTTCTTTTCCTTCCTCAGAACTGTAAGACCATGAGGTCAGGGAAAGTGTCTGACTTGTCCCCAGCCTTATCCCCCACATCCTGCATATGCCTTGCATAAGTAGGCACTCAGTAACATGTTTTTGCTGCGTAAACTTACATGAGACTCACTTTGACATTGAAGACTAAGGAAATCTTAGCCAACCCTGAAAAACTGCGGCATGAATACCATACCCACAGCAGCAGACACATTTCCAGCACTGACTTATAATATTTGGGAGTAAGAAAGGAGAGAAGAAAGGAAAGATGGTGATTTACTCCTTAACAAACATACAATTCCAACTTAAAACTAGAGGCTTGTCGGCCGGGCGCGGTGGCTCACGCCTGTAATCCTAGCTCTCTGGAAGGCTGAGGCGGGCGGATTGTTTAAGCTCAGGAGTTCGAAACCAGCCTGAGCAAGAGCGAGACCCTGTCTCTTCTAAAAATAGAAAGAAATTAATTGGACAACTAAAAATATATAGAAAAAATTAGCCGGGCATGGTGACACATGCTGTAGTCCCAGCTACTCGGGAGGCTGAGGCAGGAGGATCGCTTGAGCTGAGGAGTTTAAGGTTGCTGTGAGCTAGGCTGATGCCACGGCACTCTAGCCCGGGCAACACAGTGAGACTCTGTCTCAAAAAAAAAAAAAAGAAAAAAGAAAAATTTAAATCTTATATACTAATAACCTATTTGAAGAAGAAATCAAGAAAACAACCCCATTGAAGATAGCATCAAAAAGAATAAAATAGTTAGGAATAAATTTAACCAAGGAGGTGAAAGATCTGTACACTGAAAACTATGAAATGCTAATGAAAAAATTAAAGACACAAACATATGGAAAGATATTCTGTCTTCATTGATTGGGAGAGTTAATATTTTTAAAATGTCTGTACAACCTAAAACAATCTACGGATTCAACCTAATCCCTACAAAAATTCCAATGGCATTCTTCACAGAAATAGAAAAAAATTCTAAAATGTATATAGACCCACAAAAGATCCTGAATAGCCGAAGCAGTCCTGAGAAAGAAAAGCAAAGTTGGAGGCATCACACTAACTGATTCAAAATTATATCACAAAGCTACAATCATTAAAACAATATGGTTCTGACATTGGACACGTGGAACTATGTAACAGAATATTGAGACCTAGAGACCAGGAATAAACCCAAGCATATACAGCCAGTTTTCAACAAGGCCTGTAAGAAGACACAATAGAGAAAGGATAGCTTCTTCAATAAATAGTGTCGGGACAACTGGATACCCACATACAAGAGAATGAAACTGGACCCTTGTCTTGCAATATACACAAGAATCATTCAGAATGGATTAAAGACCTAAATGTAAGACCTGAAT
>CAUYSK010011185.1:0-29433 GCA_963575035.1 Avahi laniger | reverse complement strand
GCACTCTGGGAGGCCGAGGCGGGCAGATCGCTCAAGGTCAGGATTTCGAGACCAGCCTGAGCAACAGTCTACTAAAAATAGAAAACAAATGATCTGGACAACTAAAAATATATATATAGAAAAAATTAGCCGGGCATGGTGACACGTGTCTGTAATCCCAGCTACTCAGGAGACTGAGGCAGAAGCATCGCCTGAGCCCAGGAGTTTGAGGTTGCTGCAAGCTAGGCTGACGCCACAGCACTCTGGCCCGGGCAACAGAGTGAGACTCTGTTTCAAAAAAAATAAAAAAGAATTAAGGTGAAATAAAGACATTTTTAGAGTTAAAAAAAGCTACAAGAATCAACCACCAGCAGACCTATACTCAAAAGCAATCTTCAGGCTGAAGGCAAATGATACCAGACAAAGGCTAACGTTTTCAAGATGAAATGAAAAGCTCTAGAAATAATAAATAAGTGGGTAAATACAGAAGTTGTTTTTTCTTAATTTATATAAGATGCATATTACTGTTTAAGGTGGGGGTTGGAAAAATACAGTCTGAGGGTCAAATCCAACCCACTGCTTATTTCTGTAAATAAGGTTTTATTAGAACACAGACACATCCATTTCTTTATGTATTCTCCGTGGCTGCTTTTGCATTACAAGCATAGTTAGGTAGTTGTGACAAAGTGTAGAGCCTAAAATATTTACAGTCTGGCCCTTTACACAAAAGGTTTGCCAAGCCCTAGTTTAAGCCAAATTATAACATTGAGAGTTTATAAAATATGTAGATATAATACATATGACAACAATGTGGGACCATATGGTTGCAAGGCTCTTACCTTGCATAGTACAATGCTAACTCTAGTGGACAGTGAGGAGTTAAGGGTGTGTGTTTTAATCTCTAGAGCAACTGCCAAATAATAACGCAAAGGGGTACAGCTACAAAGCAAATAGATAAATTAAAAAATGGAATCACAACATTAAAGAAAGGAACCTCAAAGGCCATTTTCTTCAAACACTGGCCATATGTCAAGTGCCTCGCTTATGTCTTCCTGTGTAGGATCCAGCTTTTGCAGGGACCACCTGTAAATGCTCTGCCATCCCTGAGATAGTTAGATAAAAAAGGAGGAACATGTTTGGTTAGAAACATAAAATGTTTTTTAATAGGAAATTTGACACATTTGGAGAACTGATCTCTTGATGTTCAAGAGACTTTGTTTCTCCTTCCTTGACATTTGGCAAATCTGATAAAGACATCGAGTACCTGCTGGGGTGATTTACTGTCTTCATGTTTGTTTTGGGTTCAGAGCCCAGATGACCCATAAAAAGTTGTGGCTCTCCTGGGAGAATGTAATAATAACGTACAGACCTTCTTGAAGGCTTTGACTTATTTTTCAAACGTGCTTCAGTTATTTGTTAGCACCTAATGCATGAAATATTTTTTAAAAGATACGCTCTAACTTTCATCAATTTGGAAGACTTTTGTTTCTCTTTTTGCAAGAATACGCTAGGGCAAATGCTATTTATAACTAGTTTATTTGTTTTTAGTCAAACAATTTTAAGAAATATCTTGTAAATTCAGAAGTAAATTGTTGCAATAATCTTAGATTCCCCTTTAATAGCTGTCCTTACCAAGTGATTATAAAATAAGATAGTAGAACATGTTGTGGAAGACAGTTCTATAATAGAAATTTATAAAATATCTTGAAGTTTCTCATATTAATAAGAGTTATGAAGGGAAACCATGAATTTTTCAAAGTTTTTTCTCTGCTTAGGTCAAATGACACTCAGGTGACAACTGTAACAGACTTATTTCATTGGACATATTTTCCTTTTATTCTTGAAGTTCAAGGTTCAATTTATCCTCCATTAAAAATGGATTTTTAATAAAAGCTAGTATAATGAAGTGTCCAATCATTGTTTTTAGGTCGGTTGACTTTATAAATAAAATCTTCAACTTCTCACCTCATTTGAAACTATATGATTTCCAAAAACATGTTGCATTGGATAATTATTCGTTCTGTTTCTTGATAAAGAGAAATCCTCCACAGAACTGAGATGATTAATTTAGTTAAATTAGTATGGAATTCTAGAGTGAGTGTTAAATAGAAGTGCTTTCTTGAGTGGCTGATACCGGTGTTAGAATTTAAATGGTTTGGGCTTTTCGTTATAATTCAGTCATTTGGTAGCTGGGAGTCTGAGCTTCGGACAAAGCTGAAATGTACACCTGAGGGGAAATGTCTCTTTTTACTTTTAAACCTTGTCCTGCCACATCACTGAGGTCCCTATTGTGCCGTGTGTGCGTGTAGACAGGCTCAGCAGAAGGAATTCAGTGTCTACAACGCCAGGAAAACACAAGTCTCTCTGGGAAATGCCGTGCATGGGATATTTGCTTTGCTGTCATATGGAATTCAATCCAGAGATTTGAAAAAGTTCAACTGTGATTCTCTAAAACCAAACCAGACATGCTGCGTGGTTGGTGTTAACCAGTATGTGAGCAGCTATAGTTTTCTTTCTTTAAAATAACTTCCAAAGGTTTCTTGAAACTTTCAGTAACACTGTCCATTAACATCAACTAAACTTAATAATGTAACATTATTCTAAGCCTTAATAATGTAACATGACTATTAGCAAATAAACTAGGTACTTTATAAGAATTACCTAATTTAATCCTTACAACCCTATAATGGAGGTACCAATATTATCCCTATTTTAAACTAAGGCATAGAGTAATTACAGAGATCACTGAGCTTGCAACAGTAATGGGATTGAAACCTAGAAGCTGGATTTCAAAGTCTGTCTCTATTTTTGTTATGTAATTAGCTTCAATTATGAAGCTTTTCATAAATTTTTGTCCAAATATCATAATATTCACTTGCATTGGATAATTGCTTATTAGGCAACTATTAGAGAAGATCAGATGGGATCTGAGTAAAGGGAACTGCTGTCCCTCATCAACTTCTCAATGTCCATCAAGACCATCACTGTCTTAACTGCAGTTTGTTGAATCATAATTTAAACTGAAATGGCATTTCCTCACTGAGACCTGAGGATCTGCAGTTATGCTTCCCAACATCAGAGATTTCCTTTCCTGGGGCTTGCAAGGATTCTAACAATATTTACTGAGTGCCTCTGATGAATCAGGCATTGGACTGGGAACTGTAGGAGATCAAAAAATAATAAGGAGAATCCCTGTCCGTCAGTCACTTGGGCTCGCACAGGAAGAAAGAGAAGGTGACTCTAGTAACCACTGAGTTTCAAGCAAAGTGCAAGCAGAGTAGAAGAGAGTGAGAGCAGAGGTTTCATGGCTATCTGGGAAGACTACATATAAGAGGTGAGATTTGACCAAGGATTTGAACAATGCAAACAGTAGGACTCTAAAAGTCTGACATCAGCCAGGTGATGTTGGTGAAATTAAAAAAAAAAAATTGGACTAGGAGTAAAAACAGAAATTTAAAAAAATTCACATCTGCTAATTACTATCTGAATATCATTGATGAAATCATCCAAATTTTTCGTGCCTTAGTTTCTCCAGTTGTAAAATGGAGATTGCGACTTTGGGTTCTAGTAAGAATCAAATGCTACAGTGTATTGAGAATAATTTTTTAATGAAGAGGCTATGAAACACTGACTCTTTTCACTTATTTTTAACTTGTAGAAACAGTATTTAAGGAAAAGGCCAGCATAAGCAAACCTCATATGATAGAAATAATCTGTCTGATAATACATGAGGATGTCTATTTATTGGACACCTACCATTTGCTGGGTTCTTTGCACATATTGCCTCAGTTAATGCTGACAGTGACCAAGCAGGGTTTGGATAAGTTATTTAATCACTGTGTCTCCTTTTTCTTATCTAGAAGCAGTAGTTAATATCTCCGATTTTTACATGAATATAATAAAGATTTTTAAAAATTTTGCATGGCTATAATAATATATGAGATAATATATGCAAAGTGTAACAGGATCCGGTGTTTGAGAAATGTTTGCTATTTATCATTTAACATTTCTCCAGCTATCTAGCCTCTGGTAAACATTTCCCCAGCCCTTGGATTATACCTTGATCTAATCATTACTGAAAATTAAACCATTTCCTGTACTTTTAGCTTACTGGAATCCAGCACTGGGAAGACTTTGCTTTGGTCTAAATCTTGACTCTGCCATATTCTCATGTACCCTTAATCATACTATTAATCTCCTGGTCTCTTCCTCCTCTGTGACTGGGCACCGAAATAGGACTCATGCCATTGCGGCTGGGGTAAGAAGTAAACAGCATAGCAACTGCAAAGTACTCAGGACAGGGCTTGGTACAGATTGAGCATTCTGCATGACCTAGCCTAGTCTTCCACCTGACTTTGTTCCCTCCTCCTAGGTCACCAATCACCCTGGACATCTTTCCATTCCTACCTCAGGGCCTTTACACTTGCAGTTCCCTCTGTCTGGAATGCTCTTGTCCCAGATCTGGGCTTGGCTGATTCTTATTGTTCAGGTCTCTAAAGATTACTTCCCCAGAGACTCGCATTCTAACCATCCGACCTCAGGTAGCCTTTTAGTCACTCTCTACTACACAACCCTATTTTATTCCCCTCATCACAGTTACCAGTCTCTTGATATTTTATTTCCATTTGTCTATTTATTTTTTGTTTGTTTTCATCTGAAGAGAATGAAAGTTTGGTGACAGTAGAGACCATGTTTGTCTTATTCACCATTCTGAGAGTTGGGCTTGACAATCAGAGCTCAATAAATATTTGTAATGAACCTGTGAAGCAAGGATGACAGTACGACCTCCCTCACAGGGGTTTATGAGGATTAACTGAGATGATGTATACAAATTGCTTAGTATAATGCCTGGTACATGGTCAGGTCTCAGTGGATGCCAAGTCTGTTGGGCTCAGATGACACAATGGAGTATAGAGCTGCTTTCTTGCCCCCAGGTGGCTAAAAGGCCAGAGTGAAGAGATAAATAAATACATCAGCATGGTACATGCTCTTATGGAAATATATACCAGGGGCTCCTGGTGCATAGAGGAGGAGGTAATTAAAACTTCAAGAGTGGGTGGAGGGCTGAATGGAAGAGAGGGCTCCCCTGAGGGATGAAGGTATTTTCGGGCAGAGGGGATTGCCTATGCAAAGAAACTTAGTGGGGGTGAACATTTTGAGGTGCTGCAAGCAGTTTAGTCTTGCTGGAACTCAGGGTGTATGTGGGGAATGATAAGGATGAGGCTGGAGAGGCAGGTTGTGGCCAGACTCCGGAGGGCTGATGGGGAGGGAGTTTTCTAGCAGCTTTAATCTTTTATCCAGGGTATGTCATGCACAGCAATAGCAACAGAAACAGTATGAGCAGAAACAATCATGCAGGGATTCTGGGGCTTTTGTTTTGGTAAATGCACAGCAAAATAATTACTACCTGTATGTAATTTATTAATGTTTTCAACAGCCCTGCAAGACTGCCAGCACAGTTGCCATTGTGTCCGTTTCATAGATAACAATGATGGGGCTCCATCTCTTGGCTCTGAATCTGGTGCATTTGCTACACTACAGTGCTTTGCTGGACAGTTCTGGGGGGGTGGGTGGTGCTGGGGCTCAAAATCAAAGACACATCCCAGACTTGACCCATGAGTGCAGATATATTTTTCCCCCTGGCCATCTAGAAATTCTATCAAGGGAAATACAAATTACAAAGAGTGGGGTAGTCAAATCTAAGAGTGGATGGGGGAAGAAATGTCACTGACCTGAACTCACCTTCTTTATCCTACCCTAACTGGTGTAGACCCAAGAAATTTGTAAGGCTCCAAGGAGCTCCACGGGGTGTCCCACTCAATTGACTTCTCAATTTGAACTACACGTCTCCTTTCTGTTCCCCTTCTGTCAACTGGGATAGCATTGGAAGTGGAGGGCAGCACCAAATTCTAAGATTAAGGTGCTCAATACAGATCTAGAGAGATGCTCTTGGCTTCGTTATGATCATCATCATCACCACCCTCACACTCACCCTCACCCTCATCATCATCGTCACACCATCACCATCACCATATAATCACTACCGTCACCACCATCATCACTGCCATCACCATTACCATCACTGTCACCATCACCATCATCACCACCATCACCATCACCATTGCTGCCATCACCATCACTGTCACCATCACCATCACCATCATCATCACTATATCATTACTGCCACTACCATCATCATCACCATCACCATCACTGTAATGCCACCATTACCATCATCATCACCATCATCATCACCATCACTATCATCATCACTGTCATTATCACCACTCCCTTTTAATCACCATTCTATGTGATAAACATTGAGCTAAAGTGTTTTTTATTTATTAACTCATTTGATTTTCATGACAGTCTCAGGTAGCTCCATTATCCTTATTTTATATAGAGAGAAACTCTAGTCTCAGGAATTATCAATAACTTGCTCAAAGTTACTCATCTTGGCAGTGGCAGAACCAAGATTTCCACACAGGCCTGCTTAATTTCAAAGTTCATGGTCTCAACAAATAATTGTAAGGCAGCTTGGAGGGGCCTTAGCTTATTTCATCACCTATGTTTTGCCAAAGCTTCTGTGGACCACCGTTTTAACCAGGCTAGCACCAGCAAGTGTAAATGACAAAGTGGCAAAGTGAAGACGATTGTACCACATTAGTTTTTGGTCCTCAGCTTTCCAGAAGGCTTTTAGGCAAGGACCCCACAAATGAGAAAGATAAACCTGTACACCTGATGGAGGTGCTGAGCTCTCACACTCACAGAGAGTTAACCTCCTGAACTTTTCTTTAGCAAACTCTTGCTCTTTACAAGGCAGGGGATACAATTCTGTTAGACAAATAGCAGAGAGCTGAAAAAATTTTTTAGACCAAGCTAGACTGTGTGCTAAGAAATGCATGGGAGCATATAATTTGAGGAATGCCTTTGCTGTACTGAGTTATCAGTAGCTGTTTGCACAATCTGCATGGATCTCTCTTTCTCTCTCTGTCCAAGATGACTGGTGGTTAGCACATGTGAAACCACCAAGAGAAGAAAAATTTCCTTGCTGAGAAATGATTTAACTGTCCATGGGAAAATATCCTACTACTGACTCGCCATGGATTACTTTCTTCACATTGGTGGCTTTTATTTGTTTGCTTGTTTGTCCCTTGGATAAAAGGATTCTTTATGAAGGTGAGATAAAAATGGAAATTGCCAGAAAATGATTTTCCATTTCCATTATGAAATAAAATAATCTGCCCCACAGTACCCCTACTCCCATTCTTCGTCAGGACCAGGTGAGATTGTTCTACTGCAAACTCTCCAGTATCTTTCCTCTTAGTGAAAGGAGAACCTCACACAATGGTGTGTAAGGAGAATTGTTGGTTTCAGAAGGTTCCTTCAAAGGCCTAGCTGTTAGACAACTTGGAGATGCACACTTTGTGACCTTGGAAAGTCCACGTTCCCTCTAGGGACCTGTCTCCTAGGCTGCAAAATGATGTGGTTGGATGGTTTCAAGGATGTCCTCAATCAGTACAATTCTTTGCTTAAAGTTCGTGGTTAGCACAGTACAAACACTGTGTAGGGTGTGATGTTATCTATGCAAACACTTCTTTGTGAGAGTCATGGGCCATAAAGTCATGACTTTGTGCCAACTCAACACCCAAGTGACGGCTTAACTGTTACCTCGATAAAAATATTGATCAGTTTCATTAGCGGTGGTGCAGCTCTTTCTTGATCTTGGAGGGTGCAAAGACCATGTTTTTTGTATTTATATTCCAGAGTCTACAAGAATGCTTGGCACATAATAAGTGTTCACACACCCACTGAATAAAACCCTGGCATTGTGTGGCACATAGTAGGTACTTTATAAAACTTGAAATGTTTTAAATGAAACATAGAAAAATGTGGGTAGATGGATGGATGGTTAGAAATAATCTCCACCCTGGACCATGGGCTCAAAACAGAAACAAGATCTAGGGACACCGTATTCCTTGATGCAGTAGAATCCTCTTCGCCTCTTTGGAAGTTTGAATTTTTTGGTGTGTCTTGCACATTGGCATTGATGTGCCCTGGTCTCATCTATGCTGCTTCAGGCATCAGGCTCATTGCAGTTTTAATCCTTAGTCAAACATTGATGTTTCTTCCCTGAAGACTTTGAGTCCCTCTTTCTGATGCTTTATTGCCTTCTCGAAAGGCTGGTGCAGCTGTGAGTCACTCGTTTGCACGTATGAGCTCACACCATTGTGGTTGGCTTTTCTTTCCAAAGCCACACTTGTGGCAGTGTACATAATGTGAAGCCTGGATGGAGTTTCTCCTCACCAGTGATGCTGTTGCTTCATCCTGGAGGCGTGTAAGAGCCAGGAGAAAATATGACTGTTCAAGAGGGTAGCAGTATGGATGACTAAGGCCAAACGTGTTGCCTAGCAGCATTTCTAGCATCCTGGCATTTGGAAAGCATTTGAGAGGAATCTAGAAACATCAGAGTGGCATTCAAGGGTCAGACCAACTCAGAGGAGCTGTGTTTCTAGCTTTCCCATGCCCTTTGTGAGGTAAAAGCAGCAAAATAAATTAATAATAAATAACAAAACAACAGGGGAGAAAATAACAAGCCACGCTCCTAGGTCCTTCAAGTTAACGTCTGTGTTGCAAGGCAAGCAAAGAGAAAAGACTTCCAATACCACAAACTAGCATAAATTGGACAAATGAGATTAAAGCTAACCTAAAGCAGCTGAGCTTATAGGTTTACAGGGAATTAAAAGGGTATTAATATTTACTTGTCCTTTTTCCCAGGACAGTGGATGTCCCCAGATTGAAGTAGTACATTGCCTACCACCAAACCGATGTGATGGAAATGAATCATCATGCCTTTCTGCTAAATAGAAATGTGTCATTTCATAGCCACCATGCTACAGTTTGGATATGGTTTGCTTGCCCTCACCCAAACTTGTGTTGAAATTTGAACCCCACTGTATGGTGTTGGGAGGTGGGGTCTAGTGGGAGTTGGTGGGTCAAGGGAGCAGATCCCTCGGGAATGGCTCGGTGCTATTTTGCAGTAGTGACTTCTCCCTCTGATGAGACTGGATTAGTTCCCATGAGAATGGATTGGTTCCTGGGAGAATGGGTTGTTATAAAGCCAGGATGCTTCTCGAGTTTTCTCTCTTCACGTGTGTCCATTTCTCCTTTGACCTTCTCCTCCACGTTAGGAGGCAGCATGGAAACTCTCAACAGAAGCCAGGCCCACGCCCTTGAACTTCCCAGCCTGCAGAACCGTGAACTAAATAGACTCCTTTTCTTTCTAGATTACCCAGTCTCAGGTATTCTGTTATAGAAAACACAAAATGGAGGAAAACATACCACTATTGAAGCAGCAGACATAAATGTGTGATTAAAATTACACTAAAAGAGAGAAATGCAAGTACCAAATAAATGTCACTTAAATGGGACATTGTGTCATGGTTTCAATGTAACCAAGTTTACAAATATTTACATCAGGACAAAAATCCTCTGTTTTGTTATTGTTGGTGAAGTCACGAAACTTTCTTAATATACATTTTGGAGTGTATTTCTCAGAAATGAAAATTGCTTATTCACAAAACTTTCCAAATATTTCAGAGTATCAACATTAAAGGGGCAAAAATATGCACATCTTTGGAACCAGCTATTTTAGCCATCAAATATCATCACACTGTGGTCATTGTCACATTTTTTACTGTGTATGTGAATGTACATACAAGGGTAAGTGGTCTCTTGGCTGAAAAATTAGTATGCATTGTTTCTAAAAGATGGAATATTTATAATCAATCTACATGTCTGGCTTATATCAAGATGTTGACCAGGCAGAAATATTGTTGCATTTATGATGAATTTAAATTTGTGATTGATGTTTCTAAAGTACTGGCCTCACAGCCTGTCATGGGGACCACTGCCCATATACCTCTCTTCCACCTGTGGAGATAGCTGGCTTTTAAATACCAGCATGTCTGTCCACACCCTGTGTCCTTAGTCTGGGTGGGTTGGCCTCGGAGATCTTGCCATTCTGCAAATTCAGTGAAGGTCACAGGTTCACTTCCCCCATGAATTCATCAGTAGTGTATGGAGTAACAGTCCTTGTGATTGGCACCTTCAGTGCTCCTGTCCCTGCCTGCACAAGCGTATCCCCGCGCGCAACAATTGGGGAAGCCTGAGTGGGTGAATCATTATAAACTCAGCGCTTCTCCTGAAAGACCAGTGAATTGACCATTTCTTTTGTTGGCAGTCAGGGGTGTTTGCTGCAGTCTTAACAAACAGCACTTATAGGATATATTATTTTTTTTTTTCCTGGATGGGTTGTTTAAGACATTTGTTTATTACTTATCTGAGTCAATATAAAGTTCAGACATTGGAACCCTAATGCAGCTCTGTCACTTTGGCAAGCTGTACCCATCACTCTGCTGTGGCCACCGTTTGGAATTTCTCCACACTGAAACATGCAGAGAAGCCTTATTGTGCATCTTACAACACAGACTCCATCTGTGTTACCCACAAGGGCTTGCTCTGATGTTCTCTGGCAGGCATGAAGAATGGGAAGGAGTGTTAGAAGTTAAATCATAAATAATGGAAATGCAAGATTATCTAATTGTTTCTAACAATGAAAGGGGCCATGTAAAGCCATACCAACTGCCTTAATCCTAATTAGAAAATACTAGAGGAATTGGTTATGTAATCCACAGAGATGATGACATTCATAATTCTCCGGGCAAGTTCTTCATGTATCAGGACAAACAAGGCTGAGAATTTTAGGTACATATTGGATGTGCAGAAGAAATGTGTCATTTTGAAGAGATCTATGTGGAAGATGGTTTGGGATCATGGTGGCTTGAAAAATGATGTGGAATGAAATGTTTTCAATGATGATCTTTATCAAAGTTATAGCACAACTATATCTAAGCCTATGTTTACTGTATTTATGCCATTATGTGAATATATTTTGATTTCATGTTGGATCAGTCCTCACTGATTGTTGAGAATCTACTAATCCACTGCTTCCCAAAGTGGTGAAAGATCAATTTTTGAAAAATTCTCGCCTCTCCTGGATTGACATGTGGTCCTTTCGCACGTGACTAGTCTCCACCTTGCACCACGTACTGATCACCACGTGAGTTCACAGCATCCAAACTAGTCTGCATTCCTTTCACGGAAGAGCCCACTGATAATGCACTTGGATGTTGCAACAATGTCAAGTTTCTATGACAATTTATAAATGCAGTTTCTGCTCAATTGCTTAATTTTTTGCAAATCAGTAGCAGCCAGTCAATATAGCTGGCAGTGGTCTGCAGTCCAGGCTCTGAGTAGCACTATGCGATTTACAACCTGCTTGATGTCCTAGAGAAGTTGAGGGAAGGGACTGGGGAATCCCAAAATGTTCCTGGGTCACATGCCAAAGTTAAATGGTGTTTTATGAAGAATTGTTCATTTGGTATTCAGTCCTGGGTAGTGACTGAGCTTGAGGGAGTCCAGAAGTTTTATATTAATAACCTGTAGTGAACCAGAGGAGAGTTTATAAAGAGCTATCATGATAGTCTTTCATGAAAGGTGATGTGTGGTGAACAGGATCTACTGTCTTCTGTCCACTGTCTATTCAGGATCAGGACTGATGTAAGTCAGGGCTAATGAACCCAGTGGTTTCTAGAGGTTTCTCTGGAATCACAGGCAGGTGTGCGGTGATAAGGCATGGTGGAGGCTGGTGAACTGAGAACAAACGCCCATTATAGGAGATACATTCAATTCTAAGTAAATCTTCTGATTTTCCAAAAAAAAAAAAAAACCCAAGAAATGTTAACTTTTTATATATAAAATCTCCTCATTGCTCAATTATTATTAGCTATCAACTAATTTAAATTATTTAAAAATTCAATGTCAGCCAATAAAAGAGAGAGAGAAGAACACATGAATAGGCAGCTTGGGTGTGATTCCTGAAAACTCTCTTCAGGTTTCTAGAGATGAAACAGTTCCCAGAAAGTTCCATGGAATGTTGGAATGCTGACTTCCTTAAACGTAATTCAAGACATAATTTCATATTAACATGAACCGGGAAATATATAATGAAGTAAATAGTGAAATTTACAGGTATCCTTAAAATACATTAAATGCAAATAAATGTCAAAGTTATAGTTGAGAGGTAGCTTCAGTCTGGGCACCTGAAACTTGGGTAATGATTCTCCTTTTCCTGCAGGGATTCTTTAGAGGAACATTCTGAGAAGCTTTATGTTAGTTTTGTGAAAACATTCTCAAAGCACCAGGCCCATCCAATGAAATGCAGGGTTTTTTTTTTTAGTCAAAAACATCTAAATGGCCTTAAGTATATTGATTATCTAAGATATTTTATGTTACAATCAAAGTGAGAGAACACAATTTTGAAGGACCCCCTAGGAAATAAACAGTTGCTGAATCACCTCTGTTCTTTCAGTTGCAGTTTGAAATAAGTGCGTTGGGAATGTCCATTTACCTGAGCGACACTGTGCTGGGAGACAATGGCACCTGCCAACTGAGGAGACTTCCTTACACTGAAAACTGGTAAGGGAACTCCTACCAGATGTGCTTACATTTCCCTCCAGGACTCCACTAGAGGCTGGCATCCCCCTTGCCTGTGTGGCTGCCAGCGACTAATTTAGAGACGATAAGTCTGTGACAGGCAAGGCCCAGACTAATGGCTTTGGATCCTGTAAATACACACTTTGTGTCCTTGCTAATGCACCTCTTGCGGGCATGCCACCCACCCACCCTGGCCTCCCCAGCACAGTAAAACACTTTGTTGCGTCTGAAATAGACGTGAAAGTAAATATTGGAGGTGCCAGGAGTGATCCCGGGAATGCGAACTAAGTGTCCCTGAGTGGCGAACACCCACGGTAGGCAGCTGGGGCATAACATTGACTCAGCCACGACTAAACTAATGTGTGTGGAGATTGGCTTCCCCAGGCCAGAGGGAGCCTACGCCAGGCATTAACCCACAGGGCTGCAGATGGAGCAAAGAGTGTCCACAAAGATCAGGGTGGGATCACAATTTGTCTTAAACCCTGCGACAAGAATTTGAGTGCGATTAGTTCATTTGGGCTGTGGAAAAAGTTCTAGCAGAGGGGAGTCAGGAATTCAGCCAGGAAAGAAAAGGAAGCCCATCAAAAGTGCGTCATGAGGCTATTTACAATGGTGAGCGGCTAGAGCTCAACCCCTTTGGGACACTCTGGGAGCCTCAGGGTTATCCCACCTAAGGTTAGGGGACTGGGTTATCCATCCACCCTGTGGCTGCAAAACCCTCAGATAAAGGAACGCAGGTCAAGGCAGCAAACTGGAAGTCTGGTGAGGTAGTTTGGAGGGAAAGGGCAAGGGAACAAGCGTAACCACCAGCAGCATCGGTTACAAGACCTTCAGAGTTTGTAAAGCTATCAGTGCCCCCGAGACATATGGGAATCCATACAACAGTGTTCACTGTGCACACTTATAGGATTTCAAATAACTTCTATGTTTTCTAGTTGCAAATTTCTGGATGTGCTTATTGAAATTAACCTTCTTCTGCTCCCTCCTCCTCCTCCATTTTTTAGTTTGATGTTTCTGACTTTCTGGTGCCCTGGGTGCATCCTTAGCCTGCCTCTCGTACAGTTAGTTAATCACTGTCTGAAGAGTGTAGTGCAAGTAAGCATACAGATGACTCTTCAGGTCTTGACACGAGATTAAAAGTCCAAGTCATATTTCCCCAGCTGAGCTCCGACACCATGTACCAGGGTCAGGGGAAGACTTTACTAATCGTAACCAGAGTCACCACTGAGTGAAGACATGTTCTATACCAGGCCCCCAAATTAATTCTCCCAACTGTCATAATAACCACTCACCTTGCCCTTGGGGTGCCACACCCTACATCCCTTGATCACACTGGACACAAAAGACAAATGATGATAATAATGGCTAATATTTATTGAGAGCTTATGATTGCCAGGTGCTGTTCTAAGCTTTTTGTGTGTCTTAACTCATTTATTCCATGCAATGACCTTCTGAAGTTGGACCTATTATTATTTTTATTTTGCAGATGAGGAAACTCAGGCACTCAGAGGTGAGGTGACTTGTCTACATTGCACAGAGCTAACATGTCAGAGTCTAGATTTGAACCCATGCCTCTGTCTTTAGAGACCACCCCCCACTGTGCCATCATGCTGCAAGTGCTCCCAGCTCAGCCAAATCACTGGCTGATGAGAAGAGAAATTGCAAATATGATTTTGTTGGCTACAAGGCACAAAGGTGTCCTGGCAATGGAAACCTGTTGATGTCACCGCAATCTCCCCATTTAATATCAGAGAGAACATCACATGTGCAGACATATCCTCAGCAGGCAATTTGCCCAGAAAATAGGGAGCAGATTTCTGGATTGGGGAGTGGGAATGAAAGAGAGCTGCTCTCATTTAGAAGGTGAAAGCTTAGGGAATGAATCCAGAGCCGTGTGAAACAGAACACCTCCTAACACTGTGGTTTCATTGAACTGGCATCCCAGGATGGGAGGCCAAAGAGGGCAGGTGGGGGCCTTGATCATGTTTTTTTTTTTTACTCAAAGAGTAGTCCAGCCACAGGAGTCTTGATGTTTTGTAATTTGGAGGAACTTGGGTGACATTTAAAAGAAAGGGTTGCACAAGTCCAAATGGGAAGGGATTCTGGGCCTATGTAATGCAGCAACTTCCTCCAAGTCTTTGCTGTACAGTGAAGATTTCTGCACATTTTTGCTATCAAAATCTGAAGATCAGTTTTGAGAAAAGGAAACATGATTGATACAGCATCATCATATGCCCAAAAAGTTCACACCGTAGATGAGAGGTTTTTCTTTTTGGCCACAATTTCCAAGCGAGGTCAACTTTATCCTCTAAATCTGTGGTTCCCAACCCCCACCCTGGCCTTCACCCCCATGCCACACAGCAGGAGGTGAGCAGTGGCTGAGCTAGGGAAGCTTCATCTGTATTTACAGCCCCTTCCCGTCACTGGCATCAGCCCCTGAGTTCCATCTCCTGTCAGATCAGTCACCGTCTCCCATCACCCCCAGATGGGACCGTCTAGTCGCAGGAAAACAAGCTCAGGGCTCCCACTGATTCTGCATTATAGTGAGTCGTATAATTATTTCATTATATTTTGCAATGTGATAATAACAGAAATAAAGTGCACAATAAATGCAATGCGCGTGAATCATCCCGAAACCATCCCCCCCGCCACCCTCTCCGTGGGAAAATTGTCTTCCATGGAACCGATCCCTTGTGCCGAAAAGGTTGGGGACCGCTGCATTAAATCCTTGAGGTCAGCCCTTCATGAACCTCCCCTCCACTCTCCTAAATACTGGGGTTTCCAATTCTGATTCTTCTTCATGTCCCCCACTGGCCACTCTTTGTCCCCTGCTTCGTTTCTGAGAGATGTCTGGCACGTAGATTTGGGAGAGTCCTTTCTGTTCCTTCCCCCTCAACTGACCTTAGGCAAAATGTTTGCCCTAGAACATATAATATCACTTAAAGAGTTGATATAAAATTTCTTCAAATGTCTCTCAGCTTTTGTGTGAGGAAGGAATCTCTACATGGGCTGGTCACCATTTCAAAGCTAATACCAGACTCTCGATTAGTGCGCCGACCGAGCAGCGATGCCTCCAGACATTGGAACACAACTGTTCACATCTCGCCCCAAGCTTGAAGGATTTTGATGCATTTCCTTTCTGTTGGACAGCATAGCGTTCCCTAAGTATTTCTGCTTCCGTACACTGAGTCAAACCCTAAATAAAGGGAAATACAGCTCAACATCATGCTCCAAAGCCTTTGAACTTCACCAATGCGTAACTCCCAGAATACAGCCTTATCAGTTTGTATGAATGCTCACAATATGGTGTTTCTTTGGATGGCGTTTCTGGGTATTTTCAGACTCAGATAATTCACCAACTCAAGTCAACACTATACAGAGGTCACACCAGAGCAATTTGTTCTAAATTCGTTATTAATATGCAAGGCAGCTGCAGGAAATTATACAACTGCAAAGCATTTCGAAAAATGTTCTGCTGCTGATAGCTGGGCTGTTTGATCCAGAAACAAAGGGAAATCATAATCTTTTTGGCTCTCGTCTTACTAAGAGTTTTGCTTGCCTTAATAATTGTTTTTAGTCCAAGTTATTTTTAATCCAGCGACACTGGCGCTCACCAGTGATTTTGGATTGATAAGAACCATGTTCATAGGTTGGAAATACGTGGCCAGGACCAGCAAAGATTTCATAACTGTGTCCCTTCATGTTTGGAATAACTTCTGAAAACAAGAGTGTGCTGAAAGCCAGGATGGAATAACTAAGAAAAAAATGAAATCTTCTCATCTATAGAATGGGGTGAATAAGGAGTGGAATATGAATGCGTGAAATGAGTTGGGGCTGTGTGATTCCAAAACACAGAAGTTACACGATCTTTGATGTAAAACTATTACCAGGAACTCCAGCACAGCTTTGTGTATTTGGCAAGCGAGTCAAACAAACTTTCTGAAGGAATGTTAAGTTTTGTGAAGTACAGACTCTCAGTCCAACTTCAAGGGTTTTGAGGTTTTTAAACCAACCTTAAAGCTTGCACAGTGCCAGTTTTGAATCCCTGTATTTCAAAAATGCTTGATGAAGGGACAGTTGGTTTCTGGGAAAAGGAACGGCAGCGGATCAGATAAGCGTGGCTGGACCACTGGGGCGCTGGGCTTCTGGAGCGGAGAGCCCATTTCTCTCTTGCTTCTCTGTGCTTCTCTGCTTTCTCTCCACGCTCCCCAAATGTGCGCCAGATGTGCAATCCCAGTGTGCAAGCTTTGCTCTGATTTGGGGCTTTCGCTCATTTTGTCTCTCCTTTCTAATCAAAAGATACCAAAAAGTCGTAAAAATCAGGTTAACTTCCGCTGTTCTAACGTGTTGCTCTGGGAAACTCAGGAGCTCTGAGATTCCCTTCACTAATCACTCCTCTGTGTTAACGGCTCTGAAAGAATAATAATACCTCAATTGAATGGGACAGGGGAGAGTTATCTGGGTGGGTAACTGCTGAGAGCAGACCTGTCTCACCCATTCAAAAGTGAACCTCAGAAACTCCGAGGGCCTGAGGGAGTTGGACAAAGACACAAACGCTTTCTGGCCACAGAGGGAGGAGAGAGGACATGGAGCATGGAGGAGCCCAGGAAGGCTGTGGGGTGAAGTCAGATGTCACCAAAGGGAGACTGGGCAGCTGGGGACAGTGAGAGGGCATCAAAAACCTGGAATTCGGAAACCAGTCTGGAGCCAGACAGGTAGGATGTTCCCAGGAGTAATGTGGCTTACTAAGAATTTTCCTATACCATCCTAATAAGACTTTCGAATACCTGTATTAGTTGGTCTATCACCTGGTTATTTATGTGTTTGTGGATCCCTCTAGGTATTTGCTCTGCTCTTTCGTACATCTCTAACGTGAAGAACTAATAACCCAATTATAAGAACTGCGTTTCCTCTACGTGGATGTTCACTCGTCTCAACCTTAACATGTGTGGGGCCTTGGGAAGAGGCCACATCCCAGGGGCACAATATTTAAAAGCTGTAAATCTAGCTGGGAACCATTAAATGAAACTGATACCGTTCTCCTGCATTGACAGATATATCTTCATAATGATAAAATAGAAAAATATGTATAGACTATGGTTTCTATGTTATGGAGAGTCAGCAAAATATCAAAGATGACTGAGCTTAATTATGACTGTGCACATGCCAGTGATATTTAGATGAAAAATAAAACATGCACAATTCATAAATTATAAGGTATAGTTCTTAAAATTTCCTTGTCTTCCTTGCAGCAAAATCACTAATGCTGTTTTTTAGGGTCAGGATTTTTACATTATTTGTGTTTTATAGAAAATGATGCTAACCAGGAAGACTTTCTCCACCCACTGTTGTTTTTCTGCAGGCTCTTAAAATTAATTTCAATTTTGAGAGTCTTTCCTCTGCTAAGGCCATGCAAATGGATTTTCAATACAATTTGTCGCATAGTATTTAGATGGGAAATGAAGTGTGAAATTTGCATGTCATGTTGAGATAATTGTAATTCTATCATATAGGATATGCTATTATCATATAAATTATTAAAATATTTCAATTTTATCATATAGATTATCACATATCAAAATTATCACTCCTTTCAGAGCAATCCATGTAGCAAAGATACATAGTCCTCAAGTTCTCTCAAATTTGTCTGTGCTAGGATATTATAAAGAACACCAAAACACTATCTCCTGTTCAATTTATTTAAATCTCTCTTCAAGTAACTCTTTAATGCCCATAAAATACTCTCTGTAGACGTTTATTTTGGGATTATCTGTACTTGAATCTTCCTCTTTATAATTGCAAATGTTTTCGTGTGCTTATTTTAATTTCTTTACTTTTTTTTTGGAAGATTTCTTTGTTATATAGTTCACATATACTTTTGATTTTGGAAAAAAAATCCACACTTTATCTAAAGTTTTAAAAAATTAATCCTTTATAAAGTAAAATAGCCAAACTTGGATCTGTTTTTTGTAAGCTATTGCTAACATTAATAGCAACCACAATTCTTATCTAATAATGTGGATAGTGCAAATTCAAAATTAAGTTGATTTTCTTCCAAAGATGATGATTCATTTCCAAAGACTATGATCCTCTTTATTTGAGCATCTTCACTTTTCACTTAACTCTTCCGATATATTTTGTATCTTGTCTAAATTAAATCTGATTTCTTTATCAGCATTCAGCCAACATATCCCATATAACCAAGAGAAGTCATAAAGTCAAAATTGATAGAGTTTCATCAAGATGTTCCATTTTGGGGCAAGTCCAGAAAATGTCATATACAATTTTGAATTGTTCCAAAGACTATCATTGCTCTTGGCCCAGCTGAGGCCATGTCTCATAGTAACAAATTCAAAACATGTGCCATGCGGGGCTCCAGGAATGCTTCTGGTTTTTAGCCAAATTTATGGTCTTACATCTTTTTCTTTACCAACCATGTCAGCACCATTATCATAGATTTGCTCTGTACAATCTTTTAAATTGTTTAAATAAAGCTGACATTTAAAATTTAATTTTATACAAATTTATCCAAATCCTCTGAAAATATTTTTATAGAATATAACTAGTCACAATTCTAACATCATATACAATGCTCATCTAATAGCATTTTTTGGATACGCAACTTTAAGTGTCATATAATTTTTTAACACTTGCAAAATGTTCCTCAGCTGCCTCATGCAACTGTTGTGAAGAGTGTGTTAATTCACGTGCACCTTGGGAACCAGTGGTTGGAACACAAGGGAAGCAAGGAAATGGATGCTAACACTATGTCATTCATTCTATCTGAGGAAGGATTCCACAGATTAATTGACTGATTTTTTTTTTTCCTCCAGCCACATGCTTTTGCTTTTCAAATTCTCTCCACTCGTGAGCATTGTGTTTCTGACTTTGGCAGCCATAAGATCCAAAAACTTTCATGGCATTTGGGGGCAGTCCCCTTTTGTTTCAAGTACCTAGGGCAAGAGACGTGCAGTCATCTGTACTATCTGGCTCCCATCTGATTGCCAGAATTGTTCTGTCCAGGCCAGCTGGCTAGACTGATGACCTGTGAGTTTCCCTGTTGATTTACAAATTTAGTCCAAAATGTGACCTTCTCAGAAAGAGGGCCTCATGCTTTTCCTCTGGGCCACATATTGAAACCTTGTGATAATGGTTTTTTTTTTTCTTTCTTTTCTTTGTTGTATTTACAGGGAACAGTCTCTGATACATACTACTAGGCACTTTGTAAATATTTGTTGAATAGATGATAATTATAATAATAACAATATCTACCTCCAGATTTTATTGTAGGATTGTTTTGCTGCTGCCATTAGAATGTATTGTCTGAACCGTGTAGAAAAAAACATTTTGATAAAACAAGTGATAATGGAAGACAAATATATTTCATTTACAGGATGATGATTTATAGGTAAATTGTGGACCTGCTGCTGAGCAGTGACTTTTTTTGGATTGCGAATAACAGGTGAAAATGCCTGCCATTGTCCATGACTATTGATTATGATGTACACACATACTGATTCATATTTAATTCTGTCACCTTTCTTCTTTGAAATTGCCACATCAGACTATGTTCATGGACTTTAGCTGCCATTCTTGGGTGTAATGATGAAGGGCAGTGAGAGACCCTTATGAGCCTAAGGGAAATGAAACACAATGACAAGGAGGGAGGAAAAGAGAAGATCAGAAACACATAGCCACGCTGGAGCAAGACTTTGTTGACTCAGCTAAGATAAAGATTTCCCGTAGTATCTCAATAGGATGCTACAGAACATTCAGAAAACAAAATGTCAAGAAAAAAAGCATTTGGATGAGAGTAACTTTTGACACTGCTTGTAAAAGCTGTGCATGTCAGACAGTCTTGCTTAAGATCTTGCTTAAAAAATGAACAAAAACTTTTTTCTGTTTCAAAAGGTGTTTGAGCATCAGTGGCAGCAGCAAAAACAGCAACAACAACAAAAATTAGTTGAGCATGGGTAGAGTTTTGCCAAGGGTGTTGATTTTACCACTTGCAATGCCCAGTTGATTTGTCTGACCAGCGTTTGACTGACGCCTGCATAAATCCCATCCTGTCTCCTAGATACTAGTAGAAAAAGAGTGGTGAGAATTACAAAGAGTAAACAACAACAACAAAATCCTTATTCATTGAAAAGCCATCGAATCTTTTATAAAGCTTGCAAAAACTTTACTTCTCTAGATTTTTATAACACCAAAAAGACTGCATGTGTATTTCTTGGTGAGATGTAGTTGCTCTGATCCTTATAGTAGCTGATTAGGCTGAGATGAAAGATAGTCAAAGGTCAAGGTCACAGTGTTGACCCCCATGAAGACTGGTGAGCAATGCTTTGTGGCTGGGTCAATGGAATACTGCAGTCAACAAATAAAATCAGGTTAACCTGATGCCATGGTACTAGCAGATCCCATCGGTGAAGTTTTCAGATGGAATTTTTTTTTAGGAAAAGTGCACAAATCACTAGTTTGTAGCTCCATGAATTCTCACAAACTGAATAATTTTGCATAATCAGCACTCAACTCAAGAAACAGAATATTTTCATCCCTCAGAAGTTCCCTTGCCCCTGTCACCTTCCAGACAGAGTCCCCTAAATAGTAATCGTTATCCTGACTTCTAATACCATAGATTTGCTTTGCTATTTATGCAATATATATCCTTATGCATAAGACTCTTCTTGCTCAACAATATGTCAATTTCCTCTACTTTGTTATATGTAGAGATTACTCATGCTCATTGTTGTATAGTATTCAATTTTATTATTATATCACAATGTCTTTATCCATTTTACTGTAGATCAATTTCTCGGTATTTTCTAGTTTTGGGTTATTTCAAATAATGCTGAAATAAATCCTCTTATGCATGTCTTTTGTTGAAACATTCACATATTTTTGTTGGCTAAATATCTAGGAGTGGAATTGCTGAGTCATAGGGTATGGGCATGTTTTGCTTTAATTAATACTGGCAATCAGTTTTCTAAAATGTTTTGGATTTTTACTCCCACGGTTTGGCAAACTATTTATTCATGAATAATATAAAAGAAAAAATTATCTCAGTTGAGCTGTAGTGAAATTATTACATTTTACAAAGAAGTTGAAGCTAACGGAAGTAACTATTTCAAAGGAGTATAACCCTGTGTTGGCATCAGCATTGTTAACCCTGATTCTGATTCTACACTCCACAAGCCATCAAGCTGATCTTATTTTTTTAAGATGCAGTCAATTGATTTTATATCTTATTCTAGCTCTAGCATACAATATGGTAGGTAAAACTCCTGGTGCCTTTAATTGAAAAAATAGAGTTATAACAAAAACACAGGAAGATAAGAACCACGGACTACTCACGTTCTGAAGGTTATCAGTCATGATGCAAGTGCCAAAACTGTGTGTGCGCAGGCCCATCTTTTTGGTTGGAGATTGCACCATTTGATATAAATAACCTTGAGAAATAGCTGCAGATAAGAGAAATAAACATTTTAACTGTTCTTACAATCAAGCGTGAGTGAAGGGAGTTACAATCTTGGCTGTAAATGTTAACATTTACAATATGACCTGTTTTATAAACTTAACCCTGTGTTACATATGTGCTCACGTCTATTTCTAAGTATCTGACCAGGGCACTGATAGGTTAGTGGTTAATTGAGCTCTAACTGACAATCCCTGAGCTGATCTGGTGAATTTGTGAGCAGACTTGCAGGATAGACAGAAGACGAATAAGAAAGAGATGGTTGTGTTAAACAGACTTAGTCCATATCAAGGGTGCAGGCCATTGGGTAGGCATTTTTGTGATCAGTTACCGTATCTACTCTGGTGACCAAGGTCTGCTTTCCAGATAAAGTTGGAAACTATCTGCTCCATGGCTAAAGGGTAGCTGTCACTTCTCTTGTGCATGATTGCTGATAACAGTAACATTAAATTTATTGGGTGCTTACCAGGCACCTAACTTGTGCTGAGTGTTTTATATATGCATGCTTGTGTCAAACATGGACCTCTGATGTAGAACTATAATTTTCCTAATTTTTTTTTTTTTTTTTGAGACAGATTCTCATTATGTTGCCCTGGATAGAGTGAGTGCGTGGTGTCAGTCTAGCTTATAGCAACCTCAGACTCCTGGGCTCAGGCAATCCTACTGCCTCAGCCTCCCAAGTCGCTGGGACCACAGGCATGCACCACCATGCCCAGCTAATTTTCTCTGCATATTTTCAGTTATCCAGATCATTTCTTTCTATTTTTAGTAGAGACGGGGTCTTGCTTTTGCTCAGGCTGGTCTCGAACTCCTGAGCTCAAACAATCCGTCCGCCTCGGACTCCCAGAGTGTCAGGATTACAAGCGTGAGCCACTGTGCCCGGCCTCATTCTCCTAATTGTGCAAATAAGCAAGTAGGGGGTTAGTGAAGTTCAGAGAACTTTCCCAAGATCCTGTAAGCCATCAAAAAGAAAGATGAGGCCAATGTAACTCCAGAGTCCAAGTTCCAAAGCATTAGACTCCATGCGGATGCAGGAGGGCATGGGGCAGACTGAGAGGGTGGAAGAAGGAGTGCAGCTGGGGAGTTATTTAGGAAAGCAAAAGAACATGAAAAATGTTAAAAATAAAATTTTGACCAATAACATTATGAAAAGGAAAACTTAAACTTTTGGAATTCTTAAAGAGTGGCAAAGTTTCATAAAGAGTACATTAACAAGTAAAGGGCTTCACCACAAGAATTTGATAAGAAATAAGAATTTTGTATCTTATGAATAAGATATAAAAAAGGATTTGAAAACAGTACAACCATAGAAATTTTCTTGAGATTTTCCCATCATAAATACTGCCCAAAGTAGGCAGCAAATGGCAATGTAGCCTCCAAGAAGGTACTGACCTCTTGGTTTCAGTCCTCAGTTACAGCAATCCCTTAGTTGGCTTTGCACCATTGGACTATTGAAGAATTACCTTTCTTTCTTCCTCTTAATCTGCTTTCATAATGTTAAATTTTTCCATTAACGAACTCCCCATACTTAAATATATTTCTAACCTTTCTACTTCTAAGCTGCTAAGAGACACATATTTTATCATATTTCATTGAAGAATGGGAGGGAAGGAGGTTGTGCCTGCACCATCTAGAGGGTCCTCTCAGGTCCCTGATGCTCCCAAGTGTGGCCTGTGGCCCAGCAGCACCAGCATCCCTGGGAGCTGGTGATAAATGTACAACATTAACACCCATCCCAGACCTACTGAGCCAGAATCCACATTTTAACAAGATCGCCAATGGATTCATATGCAAAGCATATTTTTAAAAAAACTCTTTTCAGGTTCACAGCAAAATTGGGAAGAAAGTCCAGAGATTTCTCATATACCATCTGCTCCCCCACATGCAGAGCCTCCCCCATGATCAACGTCCCCCGCTAGGGGTACATTTATTACAGTTGATGAACCTTCACTGACACTTCACTATCAGCCATAGTCCATAGCTTACATAAGAGTTCGCTCTTGGTGTTGCACATTCTCTGGGGCTGGACAAATTGTACAGGGACATGTAGCCATCATTATAGTGTTATACAGAGTATTTTTACTACTTTGCACCACAATTTGAAAAAGCTCTATATTAGCTATATAATCCCAGAGGGTGGAGAATTCTCCTTTGTAGTTTTTCACATAAATCATGATGGCGTAGATGATTAACCTACAATAAGATGAGGAAGCGATCTTTAAGAAGCAGATAGTACCCGTGCTTGCAGACGTTTCCACTGAAATAAGTGTTGACCATCAATATGTAATCTTCATTCAGGCTGATTTTTGGCTTGTCATGGTAAATTTCCATTCAGTTAATGGGAAAAGATCTCTTTGGGGCACCAACTTCCCATTTGAAAGTATAGAAAAGCAGCATGTGCTAATCTTGAAATGAGGAATACTGTTATCTAGGCCCCAGTGATATAATAATGGGTGACTGGTGGCTGACTCCCCAAGGATAACCCCTGCTCAAATTTCTGAGTGATTGATTTGGTCCATCTGGGTTGAACCATGTCTGCTTTGTATTATCTGAATACAACTCATATCTTTGGAAACAAAGGAATTAATTTAGAAGAATCATTGTGATACTATAAGCGAACTTTATTTACTTGTTAATTTAAGTACTTATATTGCTGATTATAAAATATGGCTATGCTTTTATTTAATCACTTGTCTTTTCTCTTGAAAGCAGGGATTCTCAAACCTGAGCAACCACAGGATGTCCTGGGAGGTTTGTTAGTACACAAAATTCTATACTTTACCCCCAGAGTTTCTGGTTCAGTAGGTCTGAGTGGAACCCAAGAATGTGCATTTCCAACAGGCTCCCAGATGAAGCCAGTGCTGCTGGTTCAGGATCATCCTCTGAGACCCACTTCCCTAAAGAATTATCAAACTTGTGACCAGGAGTGGTAGTGGCTATTTCTTTGTCTCTCTTTACGTAAAAAAAAAGCATTGATTTTTTTCCTGTACTTGTCTGTACCTGACTTGTTGACTGTCTTCTTCTCTAGTTTAAGGAAGAAGCCCACACAGATGGGGGGTGGAGACCAGGGGAGTGCAGCTCTCTCCATACTCTTTTTGAAGTTATTTAATTTCTGTTTCTAATTTATAAGGCATTCTTGGTATATGTGAGCCTGTACAGTCAAACTGAGGTAGGGTCCAGGAGAGGCTGTGGACCTGTTTCAGCCACTAGCCATATCACAGAGGTGAGAGTGACCTGAGACTCAGAAAAAGGAAAAATGGAAAGAGGCCCTGCTTCCTTCCTGGTCTACCCCAATAAAATGCTTCTGCTGGTAAAGTCCAGTCTTATGAGAATTTATTTTGGAGTAGACAGTTTGTGTCTACTCCTGAAACAGTGGGGTTTTCCAGTGAGCCTGGTGCCTAGTCTAGGACTCTAGGCTAAGCTACGGCATGGTGAGGAGTGATGGGTCCCATCCGCAAAGGTCAACTTGAAAACCAGGACTGCACTGTAACCCTGTCACCTCTGCAACATACATATTAGTGCGAATTGGGGTAAAAGGTGAGACTGATATAACTTATAGGACAATTTAAGAACTAGCCTAGGGCGAGATCTTAAAACTGCTGGTAAAGTCAGAGCCACTATCCTTTGAATGATCCATTCAAAATGGAACCAGAAAAAAATGTCTACTAATTCAGAAAAAATTTGAATGAACAAGAGTGATGCCTCTTTATGAATACAAGAGAGCTAAGATTAGTAGGAATAGAAGAGTCACAGGGTTTCTCAGACTGCTCTCACAAAGTTCAGAGTAGCTGAAGGTCTCTGTTAAGAAAAGCTGGACATCAGCGATGAATCCCCGAACGTTTCCCATTACGGACACTGTCAGGGTCCTGCTCATAACGTGGATCATTTGAAAGCACTTAGCTGCAATCTGACACTACCAGCACCCTCACACCCCACACATACACACACGCCACCTCTTGCTTTTGCCTGGAGATTCCTCTTTCTGCCAGAGCCAGGTACGGCAAGCTGGAAGTGCTGAGAAACAGCAACTGCACCCCTGTCCCCACCCACAGCAGCCTCGAACAATGACAGGTAAGAACTGGGGTATAAATATCTCAGCTCCCTCACCTTGGAGAGAACAAATCTCAAACACTTCCCAGGGTTTCCCCAAGGATAAAGTTCCAGTTGCCCACTGTCTGGCCTACCTTCCCTTGTTCACTTCCTTGCACCATTATCAGTGCCCTGGGCCTCTGTCCTCTGATGTCCATTCCCAGCTGCACTGAACTTGGAATCAGAAAAAGAGAGACCCCCAAAGAGCTTTTTGTTGCTGCTGCTGCTGCTTCTAGCTCCATGGCTATTACTGTTTTCTGCCTCAATAGGGGAGGCAACAAGGTAGGAAAGGCCATGAATCTACGATGAGGCTACCTTTCTGGAACTCACAGTTGTTCCAACAGCAAGCTCTTTGCTGGAGTCAATGCTTAAGGGACTTACTGGGTCTGGGGTTGTCCGCTGTTGGTGTTCTGTAGCACAGTCTTCAAAGACAAAGGAAAGTGGTCGTGGCAACACTCCATTCCAGTGACTTTGGGTGCCTTATTTATGCTTAAAGTTTTCTGTCAGATAGAAAGTTAACCTCTGCTCAGTAAGCATGACACAAACATTTTAAAGGTATTGAGTGAAAAACTGATTAGAAATTTTCAGGATTTTCAAAATTTCCAATTGCTTTTCAATAAATACCTTCTAAAATTAAATCTTTATCATTGCTAATATCCTTCTTAAAAGATAGTGAATCATTTGTTATCAGAGATCAAAATTTCCAAAATATTTTCAGAGATTTTATAGAGTCAATGGTTGCTTTGGAATTTTTATACCACCCAATGCTGGATAAAATCAGAAAGCCATTGCCTAGGCTTAGAGACCATTCTAAAAACTGTAAATTTTTTGCTATTATAATGCTTATTGCAATGGACTAGGTCCTACATATCAGATTGGTAATACTATCAAGCCATCAGAAGGCCAAGAGGCACTGGAAATTAAATGTTTTCTCAGCTAAAGCCATGGTAAGGATAGGCAAAACTGGCATCAGGCTGACTGTTTCAAACCATGCATAAAACTTTTGAGGTTAGGCAAAATTGAAAACACATTTGAAAAAGTTAATTTCCCTTAATTTCGAAACCCATGTGTATTTCAAGGGAAATTTAATCCGTGTGTTTCTAATTCATTTACACTCAATTCATCAAAATGTTATTTTGAAAGAATTATTTCATTTTTGTACCCAGGAAATATTGTGAATCTTTTTAACAAGATTCTTCAAGGCTTGCATAAAATGTCTTTGGGTTAAGAAATTGTGTTTGGCTAGTCCTAAACAGGACTAAGAAACAGAGGTAGGGGAAGGCAGTACAGTTCTAAAACTAGGCCCCCCAGATTTCAATGGGTTGTGCATTTCACTGTGCTAAGCACAGTTGATGAAGAGGTGTCCCATATCCAGCGACTCCATCCCTCCCTCGCCACTTTAATGATGGTTTCCTCCATGAACTATTACACTCAACATAGACTGAGTTGACCCTCAGCTTTCTTTAGGGCATTGAGATATATGTATATATCCCAATTATTTAAATGAAGGCATTGATATTATGGGTTGGAATTAGTGGGACAGCTGATAGAGACAATGATTTGAGACTCTCTGTAATAAACTGAGGATGTTAAATCCTACTAAGCAAGAGAAACCCTGGGAAAGAAAGGGAAAAGAAAGCAAGAAATTTTACAGAATTAATTTAATTTTAAAGAAACTCAGTGGATGGGGTTAGTTATAATTTTACATACAATTTCTGGGATGAGAAACAAAAGCACTTTTATTAGATAAAATGTTAGTATAAAACATGGAAGAAAAGTGGATTATTTTTCAATGCTTGTGTTTCTAAAATATGACAATTATTTCAAAGTCCAAATGTATTTGCAACTCTTGATGAGGTCAGTGTGTGGTGAGAGAAGTTCCTTCAGTTTCTGAAAGCAAAGGAATAAAGTTTGGCCTTGCTCAAGTTGTTAATTTACAACTAGCAGGGGAGACGGAATTTGCTGAGCTTCCCTTCTTGGGCAGCTTCCATGTGAGGGCGGGAATGCCAAACAATAGCAGTCAACCTAATTATTAGCCATTGCAGAGCCAGCCAGTGGGCCAGCCACCTAGTGCTAGTCTTTTTAAATAGCAGTGGGACAAAGTCGGTTGGGAGGAGCTCCCTTGGAGAGGTTCCCAGGGTAGATTAGCAGGAGAGGATAGTCCGAACTTCACTTGCAACAGGAAGAGATACCACTGGGTTCTACGGAGCTCTTAACAGAAACAATGGCACTGCCAGCTACTCGAGGGCAGGTAATAATATTAATATTAATAGACTGTGGACATATTGCTGTCCTAGGCCAAAAGATGGCAGTCTGAAATGGTCACCTTCTGTGAACTTTCCTTCTTCATCCCTCATAGTAAATGCTAACTTATTTCTTTTTTTCTGGTGGTGAGAACTCTTTCTTAAAAGAGGTTAGTGAAAGTGCTTATTTTGGTATTACCGGCTCTGTGTGTTAGGTGTCAGACAAACTTGCCAAGTCCACGTGGATAGCCACATTAACTCTAAAGATCTAGCGCAAATCCAGGCTGAGGGAAGTAGGTGTGGGGCGGAGAACTAGACCTTGAAAAACACACACCGTATATCCCTTTGCCTCAAGGCTGCTCAGAGAAATCTCAGTCCAGTCCAGGAAACCTAACCTAAAAAACAATCATTGTAAACATATACCAAATTTTAGTAATCCACTCATGGATTGACGGACACTTGGGTTGTTTCCACATTCTTGCAATAGTGAATTGTGCTGCCATAAACATTCGGGTGCAGATGTCTTTATCACAGAATGATTTGTGCTCTTTTGGGTAGATGCCTAATAGTGCTATTGCTGGATCGAATGCTATTTCTATTTTTAGCTCTCCGAAGTATCTCCAAATTCTTTTCCACAACGGTTGCACTAATTTGCAGTCCCACCAGCAGTGTAAGAGTGTTCCTGCCTCTCCACATCCTCGCCAGCATTTGTTATTTTGTGATTTTTTGACAGAGGCCAATTGTACTAACTGATGAACACTAGGGTGATCACATGGCAGAAATACTCTCTAGGAATTAGGGGGACGGGGGGGCAAATCTACAACTAAAGGACAAGGGGAGCACTAAAGGGAGGGAAGGGCATGCCTTTAACCCTCATTTGGGTGAGACAAAGACATAAAGTGTAACTAGAATGTTTGTACCCTCACAATACCTTGGAATAATAAAAAAAAATACATATATGACTTGGTTATGTATAAACTGGAACTAGAGCTTTGTTTTTTCTTTTTTTAAAAAACTGTAATCAATACTGAATGAATGTATATACAAGTTCGCAAGCCAGGATTTTTAACTATTTTTGATATCTGGCAACAT
>CAUYSK010011184.1:0-46635 GCA_963575035.1 Avahi laniger | reverse complement strand
AGACCCCATCTCTACTAAAAATAAAAAGAAATTGGCCAAACAACTAAAAATAGAAAAAATTAGCCAGGCATGGTGGCGCATGCCTGTAGTCCCAGTTACCTAGGAAGCTGAGGCAGGAGGATCGCTTGAGCCCAGGAATTTGAGGTTGCTGTGAACTAGGCTGACACCACAGCACTCTAGCCTAGGCAAGAGAGTGAGACTCTGTTTCAAAAAAAAAAAAAAAAAAAAAAAATCAATTGGCCACACGTGTCATTCTGTTTCTGGATTCCCTGTTCTGTTCCTTTGATCTATTTGCCTGTCTTTACACCAATACCATCCTGCTTTAATAGCTTTATAATAAGTTTGGAAATCAGGTAGCAAAAGTCCTCCAACTTTGTTCTTCAACATTGCTTTAGCTATTGTAGGTCTCCTGCATTTTCATATAAATTTTAGAATCAGGTTCTCAACCTCAAAAAACTGATAGTTTTCATTTAGTAAATGCTGGACATTGAGCTAAATGTTTTACTTGTCATCTCATTTAATTTTCATGGCAGCCCAGCATGGTTGGGATTATCCTCATTTTTCAGATGAGGACACTGAATGACCTCGTGTCCTCCCCTCAGGACTCCCTGACTGGTACTCGGACTACAGCTCTTAGGCTATGAGACGGTCACCACTGCATCCTCTGAATTTCCTCATCGTGGCTACCACATTTGACACCTATTATGTGCTAAGCACTATTCTAAGTAATCTGCACATAGTGATTCAGTTAGTGCTTAAACAACCTAATGAGGTAGCTGCTATTATTAAATCCTTCATTTTACAGGTGACAATATAACGCACAGGAGATTAAGTAACGTCCCAAAGATCGCAGAGCTAGTAAACAGCGCTGGCATTTGAACCCAGGGCAGTCTGGCTCCTGCATTCATGTTCCTACCGTCTACATTACTCTGACTTCATCAGGAAATCCTGAACTTGCTACAAAACTCTGGGAATGGTATACATGAGGCAAGGACAGGGGAGGAGGAGCAGGAAGGGGGATCGGGGATCGTGGAGGTGCTGGAAATGCTGGTAAGTGTCCCACGCATGGGTCTCAGCGCCAGACAAAGCTGGTTCTCCCCCCAGGTCTACCACCTACCGCTTATTTGGTCACGGTGAAGTTACTTTCTGCTTGGCACCTCCCTTTCCTCGTTGGCACCGCAGAGATCAGAGCACCAGCTTCTCAGGGCTGTTCTGAGGATTTCGACCAGATAGTATACACGAGGCACCTGGCCCGGTGCCGGTGCAGGCACTCAACACACTTTTAAACTTGATTTTTATCTTTGGCAAATTACAAAATTAATAGTTTAATAAGTGAAACAATACAATGGAAAAAATCTGTAAAAGCAAAGCTAATCATCTTCCCTGCTGGGTAGCCAACATTAGCAGTCTCATGTGTTCCACGTGGTTCTCTTGGCTCACACAAATACAAGCATATGTTTGCACAGAGAAGTAGATTTGATTTTTTTTTTAACCAGAATAGATCATACTGTACCTATCACTTGCTATTCTCCTTTTAAATTTTACCAAAGGCAAACTGACTGCTTATGATCTATCAGGCATTACTCTAAAGGCTTTATAACCCCTCCCAAGTCCGTGAGGCATGTACTATTATTTTCCCTGCTCTACAGATGTGATACCAGGAAGCGCGAGCTTAAACCACATGTGGAGTCCACACTGCTGCAACCGGACCAAGGATCCAAACCCGGGCTGTTGGCCTCGGAGCTGGCACCTCCTACCTCCATGCTATGTTCCTCCCTGTTGCGTATCTCCTCATTCCTTTTTATATCACGTGGATTTTGCATCACCTGCACGTGCTACTTTTACAGTAAAAAGACACACATCCCCACACTGTGGCGCTTTCTTCCTTTAAGAGGCCATCAGGCAAGAGCCCTAACAGGCACCTGGGCCGCCCTCTCCCCGCACTGGCGCTGGAGTTCGCTCCTGCGCTTCCTGCCCACTCCGCAGACAGCTCCGGGAGCTCCCTCTCCAAGAACATGCTCCGGAGGCTGTGGTTTGTACTCCTTAATCATCTAAATCCCCACTTCAGTACTCAGGGGTAAGGGTAGGAATCAAGCAGATTTGATAAACATTAATTTTATGAATGAAACTACATTTTTCTTCTTAACCAAAGTTGTTATCAAATAACCTTTGTCTGGTTACTGTTGGAGAAAACAAAAACTGCAGTGAAACATCCCAAAGACCAATTCTAAAGATTCTGTCTGAGGATTTGTAGAGGCTCCCAATTCTAACTTTACAGTCAATACTTAGCATTAAAGAGCAAAACAAAGGGTTTATCCAGGTGACACTGAGGCAACAGAACTAAGCTCTATGTGAAGATATTTAACTAAAATATAAGGGAACTGAGGAGAGAATATGTTCATTTACAAAACCAAGGCTTTCTTGCAAAGAAAAAAAATTCCATGTTTCTGTTTTAATATCAAATATCCCAAGCAGTGACAGTGGAGGCAACTAAAAAGGCACAAAGTCAAGAGAAAAAATTAGGAGGCAGGACAAGTCGCACTGGGGCACTGGGAGGAGGTATAAGTGGAGGGATGTCAAGGACCCAAAAGGGGGAAGGATGGCTTTGGGCTTCTGCGGGAGGGGCGGTGCTGATGGGCCCGCCCAGGCCGTGGGAAGCCAGGCACCGGGAGGGGCATGCGGGCTCCCACCTGGGTGTTTAGGCTTGAAGTGTCTGTGGATCACGCATGTCAAGGCGGTATAAGGGCAGCTGGACACGGGGCCAGAAGACAGGGCGGAGCAGAGAGGAAGACATGTGACCAGCCTAGAGCTGGCAAAGCCCAGGTGGGCATCCAGAGGGGAGCAAACGAGTGCTGAAGGCCCTGGGGACAGTCAGCTTTAGAGGCAGGAAGAGCAAAAGGAGATGGAGAAGGCACCTTAGAGAGGAAAACCAGGAGGCAGAGTCAAGGGGAGCTTCGAGCAGAGGAGGGCAGGCAGTGACCTCAAATTCTAGCCTGTCTGTCTCACCAGTGGGGCGTAAGCTCCACCAAGGGCCAAGGTATTTTTTTAATTCTATCTTGTTCACTGGTACAAAGCAGATGCTCAAAAAATATTGGCTGGATGAGGGAAGGAACGGGTGACCTTGGTGAGAGCAGTGGCAGAAAAGTGAGGGAGTCAAGCGCCAAACCACTGGGAGACGCTGAGTTATTATCGCTGATATCCAGACAATTTGCTCTGGGGATATGTCGGACTTCGCAAGATACCTGGTGCCTCTGTCAGATGAGCTGTTCCAGCTGAAAATGTGTTGGTCAATAGAGTGAAATATAATTGGTCTAAACACAAAAGGTGTGCAAATGGACAATCACAGCTCTCGGTGAGCCTTTCTCTTAAAATATGAATTTTAAATTACATGTAGGCTGGGTACCGTGGCTCACACCTGTAATCCTAGCACTTTGGGAGGCTGAGGCGGGAGAATTGCTTGAGGCGAGTTCGAGACCAGCCTGAGCACAAGACCCCTGTCTCTACAAAAAAAAAATAGAAAAATTAGCCCATTGTGGTGGTGCACATCTGTAATCCTAACTACTCAGGAGGCTGAGGAAGGAGGATCACTGGAGCCCAGAAGTTTAAGGTTGCTGTGAGCTCTGATGACACCACTGCCCTCTAGTCTGGGAGACAGAGCCAGACTCTGTTGCAGGAAAAAAAAAAAAAAATCCTTACATGTAGTTCCTACAACAATGCCCAGCTCCAAACCCACTGTTCTGAACACTTGTCCTGGGAATGGCAACCTCACCCCCATCCCTGCTTGGTGAATAAAGTATTGGAACCATTCCCTATTAGCTGTTAAGTAAAATTCCCATGAGGACAGAAGAGATTGCCCTTATCTGTAACAGAGACGGTATCTGCATGGGAGCCAGGAGATCCTGGTTCTGGTCTCAGCTCTGGCATGTCCTAGCTTGTACAAGTCCCTTTCCTTCTGTAACTTCCACTTCTTCTCACTTCTAAAAGGAAACTATTCATATACATATACCTTACAGGGTTCTGGGGATGAGCAACATGTATGTGACAATAACTTGGAAAGTATAAAATGTTACATACGTGCACAATCCCATTATTGGGACATTGCTCTATTAAAGTACCTGGGCATATGAGTTCCCAGACAATAGGCATTTGCAGATTATATCTACTGTGTGTAACAGGCCAAGGAAAACACTCTTAACGAGCAGCCTGCAGGAGTTCACAATCCAAAATTATAAACTGCATAACAAACACGGTGGTTAAGAGCAAGGACTCTGGAACCAGATGGCCTGGGTTTGAATCCCAGTTCTGACACTTTCTAACTGAAATTTAGGGCAAGTTACTGTACCACTCCTTGCCTCAGTTTCCTCATCTGTAAAATGAAGATCATATAGTCATGAGATTTAAAAGATTTAATTGTTGTAGAGCTCAGTACCCGATACCTGGCAATCACTATCAAAGTGTAAGAAATTTACAAGCAATAACATTATTCCCCTCATTCAGCACACACTGGGGCCTATGATGTGAGTACTAAGTATTGTGCTAGGCACTGGAGGGGTTAAAAAGTACCCAATATTCTGTGCCCACTTAGGTTTTATAACTAGAGCAACATGTGTTATCATACTTCGTTTATGGAAACTGGAAGGTTTCTGAGGAAACTGAGACATTGAAGTGAAGAGATTTGCCTTACCAGTGGTTCTGAGCCAGGGATCACTTCGCCCCCAGGGGATGTTTGGCAATGTCTAGAGACAGTGTTGGTTGTCACAATCCAGGGGAAGGGAGTACTACTGGAATCTACGGGTAGAAGCCAGAGGTGCTGCTAAACGTCCTACAATGCACAGGACAGCCCTCACGACAGAGTCATCTGGCCCACAGTGTCAGTGGCACTGAGGTTGAGAAACCCCGGCCCACATTAATAAGCAGTTAATAAACAGTGGAGCATGTGCCTCTACCAAGGTCTTTGGATCCCAAATCTGGTGCTTTTCTGCTATGTCAAGCACAGAGAAATGTAAGAGAGAAACCATGACCCAGGTCAGAGTGATGATGTGGTGGGAAGTTCTGAGCACCCATAGTATACAATGAAGGACACAGATCGCATAGAGAACAAGGTAATACCAGGTGAGAGGAGAGCAAGTTCCATGCAGGGTACCACACTCTGGGTGGACTTCACGTTGGTGTTAGCTCCTGAGCTGAGTTCCACACAGGCAGGTCTTCACGGGGCCAAGTGAATGCGAGAGGCTTTTCAGGAGGCAGCTGCAAGGAAGACTCCATAGGTCGAGTTTCCCAGTAGCAACGCCATAATCACAAAGATCAGAAGACATTGTCTTCAAAGTTCTGAGGCAAAATAATTCTGTGCCTAGGTTTCTATACCAAATTGTCAATTAACTGAGAGGGTAGAATAAGGATTTTCAGACACGCAGACTCTCAAAAATTTATCTCCCATATTTTCTTTCTTAGGAAGGTACCGAAGAATATGTACTACTAAAGTGAGGGGGACATGGGTTCCTGCAAACGGGGATCTAATGGAGGGGAGAGGTGAAAGGAGTTCTCAGGATGACTCTGTGCAGCATATCTAGAGAGCAACCCAGATCGAACCAGAACAGAAGGACAGATGACTCCAGAAGGGGTATCTCCAGGAAAAGAATAAGACTAGTAAATATGTAATAGGTTCAATCGTGGAAAACTGTACTAAGAACTGTTTTACAGAGTTATTGGATAGTAGAGGAAGTGTTTAACAATAAGTTTAAATCAAATTAAACAAATGGAAAAATCAACTCCAGGAAAACCATTAACTTATATAAAAAATGGAAATGTATCATTCTTGGCTCAGCAGTGAGCAGCATTTGCATAAATACACTAATTATGTGTGTGATTATCTGATGAAAATTATGCTATATAGCCAAAACAATTTCGAAAAGAACAAAATTGGAAAACTCACACTTGATGACTTTAAAACATATTATGAAGCTACAATAACAAAAATAGTGTGGTACTGGCCTAAAGACAGACTTATAGACCAATAAAACAGAATAGAAAGCCTAGAAATAAACCCACATGTATAGGGTCAAATGATCTTCAACAAAAATACTAAGACCACTCAATGGGACAAGGACAGTCTCCTCAACAAATAGTGCTGCTGGGCAAGCCGATACCTTCATACAAGACAATGAAGACGGACTCTTACCTTATACTATACTTAAAAATTAACTCGAAATGTAATAAAGACCTAAACCTAAGATCCAAAGCTATAAAGCTTCATTGAAGAAAGGGGGAAAGCTCCATGACATTGGATTTGCCAATGGTTTCTTGGCTGTAACACCGAAAGTGTGGGCAACAAAAGCAAAAATAGACAAATGGGACTACATCGAGCTTAAAAACTTTTGTACATAAAAGGATACAATCAACAGAGTAAAAAGACAATCTACAAACATGCAATACCACTACACATCTATCAGAATGGCCAAAATCCAGAACGCTGACAACACCAAATGCTGGCGAGAATGTGCACAACAGGAACTCTCATTCACTGCTGGTGGGAGTGCAAAATGGTACGGCCACTTTGGCAAACAGTTTGGCAGTTTCTCACAAAACTAAGCATACTCTGACCATATGATCCAGCAATTGCACTCCTTGGTATCTAAGCATAAGAGTTGAAAACTAATGTCCACACAAAAACCTGAACATGAGTGTTTATAGCAGCTTTATTTATTGTCTTAGTTTTGCCCTGCTATAAGGGAAATACCTGAGGCTAGTACTTTATTACATAAAGAAAACAGGTTTATTTGGCTCGCAGTTCTGCAGACTGTACAAGAAACATGGTGCCAGCATCTGCTTCTGGTGAGGGCTTCAGGGAGCTTCCAATCAAGGTAGAAGCCAAAGGGGAGCAGGCGTGTCACACAGCATGAGAGGGAGCATGAGAGCATGGGGCATGCCCATGCTTCTTTAAACAACCAGCTCCTGGCTGGGCCCAGTGGCTCACACCTGTCATCCCAGCACTTTGGGAGGCTGAGGCAGAAGGATTGCTTGAGGTCAGGAGTTTGAGACCAGCCTGGGCAACACAGGGAGACCCTGTTGCTACAAAAAATAAAAAAATTAGCCAGCCAGGCATGGTGGCATGTGCCTGTAGTACCAACTACTCAGGAGGCTGAGGCGGGAGGATCATTTGAGCTCAGGAGTTCAAGGTTTCAGTGAACTATGATTACATCATTGCACTCCAGCCTGGGTAACAGAGAAAGACCCGTTCTCTGAGAGGAAAAAAAAACAATAAAAATAAAAACACAAAAAACAATTAGCTCTTGCACAAACTAATAGAGCGAGAACTCAGTCATTACTGCAGGCAAGGCACCAAACCATTCATGAGGGATCTGCCCCCATGACCCAAACACCTCCTGCTCAGCCCCACCTCCAAAATTGGGGATCAAATTTCAACTTGAGATTTGGAGGGAACAAATATCCAAACTATATCATTCATAATTGCCAAAATTTGGAAGCAATCAAAGTGTACTTTGGTACATGGTACGTCGTACATGAATGGATAAACAGGTAGGTTCATCAACTGTAACAAAAGTACCACTCTGGTTGGGTATGTTGATAATGGGGTAGGCTATGCACGTGTGGGGGCAGGGAGTATGTGGGAAGTCTTTGTACCTTCCTCTCAATTTTGCTGTCAACCTTCTCTAAGAAACAGTCTTTTTAAAAAGGCAAACCACAGAATGGGAAAAAATATATTGCAAATCATATATCTGATATGGGATTAATATCCAGAATACATACAGAACTCTTACAATGCAACAAAAAATAAAATAACCTGCTTAAACGAGCAAAGGACGTGAATAGACATTTCTCCAAAGATAATATACAAATGGCCAACAGGCACATGAAAAGATGCTTGACATCACTAGTCATCAGAGAAATGCAAATCAAAACCACGATGAGATACCACTTTGCACTCATTAGGAAGGTCAGTATCAAAGAAACAGAAAATAACAAGTGTCAGTAAGGATGTGGGGAAATGGGAACCCTGCATACTGTCGGTAGGACTGTAAAGTGGCGCACTGCATATGGAAGTTACTCAAAAAATTAAAACTAGTACCACATGATCCAGCAATTCCACTTCTGAGTATATACCCAAAAGAAGTGAAGGCAAGGACTCCAACATCCACGTACGTCCACATCGATACAGCATTATTCACAATAGCCGAAGGTGGAAGCAACCCAACTGTCCATCAACGTATGAATGGATAAATGTGTTATATACGTAAAATGGACTATTATTCAGCCTTAACACGGAATAAAATTCTGCTACATGCTAAACCATGAATGAACCTTGAAAACATTATGCTAAGTTAAATAGGCCAGTCACAAAAGGACAATATGGTATGGTTCCACTCAACTTGAGGTACCGAGAGTAGTCGAATTCACAGAGACAGGGAGTAGAATGGTCAATCCCAGGGACTGGGAGGAGGAAATGACGAGTTAGTGTTTAATGGGTATAGAGTTTTAGCTGAGGAAGACAAAAAATTTCTGGAGATGGATGGTGGTAATGGTTGCACAACAATGTGAATATGTTTAATACCCCTGAACTATATGCTTAAAAATGGTTGAAGTAGTAAATTTTGTTATGGATCTTTTAACCCAATAAATAAATTTTAAAGATATAAAAAAGAACAAAACAAATAAATTAGTAAATTTGACTTCATTTAAACTGCCATAAAAAAAGAATGAAATCCTGCCATTTGCAACAACATGGATGCAACTGGAGAACATTATATGTGAAATAAGCCAACCACAGAAAGACAAATCTCATGTGTTCTCACTCATATGTGGGAGAAAAATATTAAAACAATTGATCTCATGGAGACAGAGAGTAGAATGATAGTTATCAGAGGCTGGGAAGCGTAGTGGGGGGGGAGGATAGAGTGGGGATGGTTAATGGGTGGAAAAATATAGTTAGATAGAATGAACAATATTTGATAGCACAACAAAGTGACTATAATGAATAATAAGTTGGGGTATACTTTAAAGTAACTAAAAGAGTGGGATTGGAACGCTTCTAACACAAAGAAATGATAAATTCCTGAGGTGATGGATAACCCAATTACCCGGATTTCATTAATTCACTTTGTGTGCCTGTATCAAAACATCACATGTACCCTATAAAGATATATAACTGTTATGTACCCATAATTAAAAATTAACACTGTAAACAAACTGACGAATCAATTAGTAGTACATATATATTCATTAGAAATATGAAGATAAATATCAGAAAAAAAAAACTAGAAGATTTGAAAGTTATTTCTTCAGAGAAGCAAATGGGGGTGGGCCAGGGGGCAGATGTTTTTGTTAAAAGCCTTCCAGCAGTATTTGAACTAACAGTATTAAAATTCCAATGTCCATGTACTACTTTGATAAACATAAACTATTAAAAAGCAATTGATGTAAAAAAGATATAACAAGCACTGGCGAGAACATAGAGAAATTGGAACCCTCATACATTGCTGGCGGGAATGTAAAATGGTATATCCACTTTGGAAAATAGCTTGGTAGGTTTGTCAAAATGTTAAACATAGATTTACTGTATGAACAACAATCCTTCTCCTAGGTATACCCAAGAGAAACGAAAACATATGTCCACATAAAAACTTGTGTACAAGTGTTCAAAACAGCATTACTCATAATAGCCCCAAACTGGAAACAACCCAAAACGTCCATTAACTGATAAAAGGATAAATAAAATATGATATATGCATAGAATGGCTTATTCAGCCATAAAAATGAAGTGTTGATACATGCTACAACAGAGACAAACCTTGAAAGTGCTGAGAGAAATCAGACACCAAAGACCACATACTATATAATTCTATTTATATGAAATGTCTAGAAAGGATAAATGTATAGACAACAGTATTAATAGATTAATGGTTGCCAGGACCTGGAGGTGGGGATGGGGAGTGACAGCTAATAGGTATGAACCTTTTTTTGGGGTGACGGAAATGTTCTAAAATTAGAACTTGGTTGTTATTAGTCTGCTCAGGCCACCAGAACAACAAATTTATTTCTCATAGTTCTGGAGGCCGGAAAGTCCAAGTTCAGGGTGCCAGCACAGTCAGGTTCTGGTGAGGGCCCTCTTCCTAGCTTGCTGACGGCCACCTTCTCGCTGTGTCCTCACATGGCAGGGAGGGAGGGAGAGTGTAAACGCTGGTGCTTCTTCTTATACAGGCACTCATGTCTTCACTGAGGCCCTACCTTCACGACCTCATCTAAACCTAATTACCTCCCAACGGCCCTATCTCCAAACAGTATCCCATTGGGCACAGGGTAGGGTTTCAATATATAAATCTGGGGGAAAAACAATTCAGTCCACAGCAGTGGTGATGGTTGCACAACTCTGCAAGTACTCTAGAAATTACTGAATTGTACAGTGAAAATGGGTGAATTTTATGCATAAAAATTACACCCTAATAAAGCTGCTTTCTTGTTTGTTTTTTACTTTTTTATGTTCTGATAGAGATGTGTAATAAAGTTTCTTTTGAAAAAGCAAACAATGAAGTCCATTTATAAAAGAAAACTTGCAGACTTTGTGCTAAGCACTTTAAGTGTTATTGTTATTATGATAACCCTGAAAAGTTGGTATTATTATTCCTGTTTTACAAATAAGGAAACCAAGGTTCAAAGAAGTTAAGCAGCTTGCACAATTAGCAAACAAAGCATAGTTAAAATCTGTGAGCCCTAATACAGAGTTCATGCGCCTTGCACTTTCTGCACCTTCTTCTTTGTGACTGCCTGAGCCCTGAAGAGTGCCATGGGTAGGTCACCTTCACACTCAATTCTGGACGATCCAGTCACCATTTATGTGAAGACCACTGTAAGGCTCCATGGGCGACCTACAAGCAGCTGAAGATCTCTCTAGAGGTCAGCAAGGAATATAAAGGCTGCATACGAGTAACTGTGAAAACATGAGCTGGCCCATCTTTGCCACAGGAGGTCAGAAGTTAACAGATACTACTATTTGCAAATTAAACTTTGCCCCTCTTCACAGCTCTCTCTGGGGAGGACTGGAAGGTGGGCTGAGGAGCCAGACTCTGTAGGTACAAGTTGCACTCCTGCCACTCAGCAGCTGAGGGACCCTGGGCAAGTTACTTAAGTCTTCCTGTGCCTCAGTTTCCTCATCTCCAAAGTGGAGATGAAAAGAGAACCTCTTCTAGAGGGCTGTAAAGTGCTTAGAGCAATACAAGAGTTTGCCACTGGCGTTACTTTGGTGTAGTTAAATTTGTTATCTAACTGCAGAACCTGCTTTTTCTCATCTTTGCTACAAACTGTCTTTGGCCAGTATGGTCTCTTCTCTACCATGGTATTATCTGCGGGTGAAGGGCAAGCAGTGTCCACACATTTTCAATGACCCCTATGAAATCGAAGCCTGCAGCGGCTGTGGTGGTCATCTGCTCCAGGCCGCCAGTCACTGTGCTGATGGGACCAGGAGACTCCGTGCCGTGAAGGGGCTGCCCTGACTGCAAGCTGGTCCACTTCCCGAGGAAGCCTGTCTAACGTGATTATTGCACAAACACACTGTTCGGTAAGCTTTTGTGTCCCAGCTTCTCCCAAGAGATCCCCTGTCCATTTGGCTAAAGAAATAGGTGAGAAAGGCCACACTGTGATTTGAGAGACTGTCAAATGCTAATTACGAGTTACTCCATTTGAAAGATGGCAATGAAAGCATTCTTAATCCGCCTTCCTTCTCCCCAAACCTCCATCACTGGAAGAAAAGCCAGTTCTTTGAAAGCTGCAAACCAAACACAACAGTTCTGCGGACAATGGTTAAGAGGTAGGCTAGTTCCCAGGGAATGGCTGCAGCGTTTTTTTTCTCGTTACCTTGGTAACCGCTACCTTGGCGCCCTTGTTGATGAGCTGAACCACATTCTCTGTTTGGCCTTTGTATGCAGCTATGAGAAGGCGTTCAGAAAGCGCAGCGACCGCATCCTGCTGGCTCATGAATTAGGAGAGAAAGAGGTTTTCGGGAAAGCAGTCGACAAGTTCCTTCAGCTCAACACGAAGCCACTGGCCTGGGCTGGCACCCGCGGGTAAAGATGTTCACAATCATCGGAAGGTGCTTTTATGACTATGCCATCTTTGGGACCTAGGGGTTACAAAACAAAGCTGCCATCAGGGCCACTTGACACACAAGGACAGGCCACACACGTTCTGTCTGATTTTAAGGCATTCTGCTGGTTGCACATTGCAGGGGAGGGAAGCTGTGGGAGGCGGGACACTGGGAAACACACTCTCTGAAGCAAAGCCCCTGAGCAGAGCTTCCAAGTGGAAGCAACGGAATGTGCCAGCCTCCCTTCCTGCTTTCCTCCTCAGGGACATTTCCCAGAGGAACATGGCCAGAACCGCGAGGTTCACTCTGCATTTTTTTCTCCTGGGTAGTAGAGGCCTGATATAATCCCCGAAGCACCACCTGCTTTACATACTCACCTTGGCAAGTAACTGCACTGTACATGTGACCAGCAAAGGCCCTGGGCCGTTTTCTGCGGTGGCACCAGGGCTAACGTGCCAATTCCCCCGCAGGTTAGGCGCCTGGGGGCCACACCCCATAGAGACCCCGCCAGCGGGTGCTCTCCTTAGGGTTTTCTCCCAGTATTTACTGTAGTCTCTTCCCTCACGCTTTTCTCATTGTAAATTTTGCGGTTTCCCAAATTCTAGAACAGATGGAGAGCTGGGCACAGGCCCGGACCAGCTCCCAGTCCAAACTGCTGAAACAATGTACCTCGGGAACAACACAGATGCTAAACATTGCCAGCATGCTGGGCCAATCTAGGAGGGGCTAGTCATGTTGCTCCTCGCTAACAGGAGGAAAACAAATGGCCACAAAACCACCTACAGGACACTAAGCCCTGGCTCAGAGCAGTGGTCTGAAGGGGAGTAACTAGTGGTAAACTAAGTTCTTCTTCCACCAAATGGCCAAAATGAATAGAATTTTAAAGACTGTGACTCCTCCCCGTAGCCCTGGCCATCCTTAGACCAAACCAGAGCCACCGGCAATTATTTCGAAGGTGAAGGTTCTTTGGGCAAAAGGAGGAACACTTATGGATCTAACTCACTCCTGCTAGAACATCAAAAAAGTGAGGGCTTCTTTGTATTTTTAAAAAAATATGTGTTAAAAATACCAGAATATATAAATTCTATGTCAAAGGGATACCATGCTTCAACCCAAACCTTACCACACATTCTAATTTTGAAGGTCTGGAAGATACAGACATGGTTTACACCTGTTCCCAAGTACACCTACTGATGCTTCCAATCTCTAAAGATTAAGAAATTAGCCATGATATGGCTGGAAAAGGTTTGGACGACATCTCCCATTCTAACTTGTTCACTGTGACACTCAGGCAGGTCACTTACCTCTGGGAAGCTGGGGTTAAATGCCCATCTACAAAACAGACATAAGAACATCTCTCTCTCAGGACTGTGGTGAGAATGAAAGATAGTATTTTATTATATAAAAGTGTGGGCCAAATGTGAATATTATAACTTCAGAAAAGTAATTTTTACCCCATTTGTGAATTATCATTTTCTCATTGTTTTCCATCTGTTGCCTAAAACGTGGGTAAAGAATAGCATGGAAAGAGAGGAGTCCTCGTAAAACCCATCTCACTCCTGCTCACCGGGCTCATTAGAAGTGCAAAAAAGCGGGGCATGGTGACTCACGTCTGTAATCCTAGCACTTTGGGAGGCTGAGGCGGGAGGGTCGCTTGAGCCCAGAAGCTCAAGGCCAGCCTGGACAATAGTGAGAAGCCCTCTCTCCAAAAAATAGAAAAAAATCAGCTGAACATGGTGGCACTCGCCTATAGTCCCAGCAACTCAGGAGGCTGAGGCAGGAGGATGGCTACAACCCAGGAGTTTGAGGTTGTCGTGAGCTATGAAGGTGCCACTGCACTCTAGCCCAGGTGACAGAGCGATATCCTGTCTCCAGGGGTAAAAAAAAAAAAAAAAAAAAAAGCATAATAAATCAGGAGAAGGGTATGCTCCAAAGCAGGGGGACCCTTCGGTTAGTCAGGGTCAGAGATCCCTGGGATATGCCAGAAATATTTCTTGAATGAACAAGCCAACCAAAGAATAAAGTTGAGACTCAAAACACTGAGAGAAATGGAGCTAGAAATGCCTTTGAAAATTCCCATGGTTGCACTGAATGACTGTAGATTGGGCTTTACGTTTCCCAGACTGTCACGCTATTTGGAAGCAGTTTGTTTTTATAAACACAGGGTGTGTTGCCTCTTTCTACTCGGGTAATCTGTGGTACATTCAAACCAATTATACTGAGCTTTCGCTCTGTTTGCCTAAATACTACAAAAATCACTCCAGGCCTAAATGGTAGGAAAATAGAGTATTAGCCATGACTTCCTGAAAGATCTCCCCTCCCACAAGTACATTCTTCCCCTTCATCTCCCCATTTGTTATCTACACACTCACCCAACCCCCGACTTCTATTCCAGAACATTTCCCACAATGGGTATTTGAATATCTCAAGTACCATGGCCCAGTCCAAACAAATGTTATCATAGCTAAAATCCTACTTATTCTACTCCATAGCCGAACTCCTGAGGGTAGAGATCTCTTTGCTGCCACCTCAGTACGGCCCATCAGCTCAGGTCACAGTGCTGTCCAGCCTCCTGGCAATGGAGGCGAGGGTCCAACCGGTCACTCCCCTCCCACCCTCCAGTCCCAAGCAACAAATTCAGCCTCTCAGATACTGAGACTAAAGCCATAGCTGTAGGCTACCGAGATAGCCTTGTTTAGATCCATTACCATTGGTAAACAACCCTTTACAAGACCAGCCTACCTTACTTTTCCTTTTTTTGTTAAAGATGGAAAAATACTACAGTGGTGAGAAAATGCTGGCCGAGCAGAAATGTCATTTTATTCTTTGTGTTTCAGTTACAGCTACTTAATAATGCTCCTCGCCCCCATCCTACCCCCTCCACCACAACCAGAACGGGCCCTTCACACAGGATTTGGGATGCTCCCTCTGTCAGGGTCACACAGAAAACTGCCTCCAAGATCAGGAACAGAATCCCGGGTTTCCAGTTCCTAGTCTGTTGCTAACACCATCCCTATGTGCTTAGATAGCTCAAGCTCATTCTCAATTTTAGCCCCGTGTTAGCCTCACTGCGAGGACCTCCAGCATTCACTGCAGGTGCATTTACACACAGGGTGGGTGGGAAGGGATCGAAGGAGCGGTGTCTTCTCTTCTGTTTCCTTCCTGTTTACTCCTGCACCTTCAGCCTTCGGTGTGGGTGCAAGCTCAATAGAGACACCACGTCTCCACCGCTCTCATGGTCACTGTCCTAAATCCTTACCTCCCACCTAGGACGATTATCCCCATCCTCTGGAGTGAGAGGATATTCTGCTTCTCATCCAATGCCTCTGAACAGACAAATCAGGCCAGGTGGAGGGGGCAGAGGGAAAAGAAGAGACAGAGAACCCCTGACAATTAATGGGGGGGGGAGGGGAATAGAGGAGTGGTAATCAGTCTGCAATCAACCAGTTAAACTTCACTGCCAACCTGTTGGCCACCCGGCTGTAGCAGCCCATTCCCTCTTTACAGCTAAGCCTCCTCTTCCCAGTGGATCAGCTCTCATTCGAGACACTTCCCACTGCTGGCAGTGAGGAATCTCTTCTGCCCCAAGCCTATCAATCACATCCCTCTTTGTCACGACGTTCTGGAGGAAAACCTTAAATGCAAACATGCTGCCCATTCTTTAAGCGAGAAAGATATAAATACATGAGCATAAGTATGCAATGCATATCCTGAATCCAGAAAGGGATTTAGCTTCCTAAGAAAGATTTCCCTCCTTCCTCCAAGCCCACTGCCTCATTTTCATTGCTCTTCAATTTGCCGCTTCTTTTGTCTCTCATCACAAATACTAGAGGGTCACAAAGCTGCTTGGTCTGTGATGCGATCCATTTTCTTTTTACAGAAAAAGGACTACAAGGTTTGCTTTTGCTGTTTTCTTGGGGATTTACAATAAGGTCCCCTATACTTTGGAGAATTTGCCAGCATCCCAAAGCCACTACATTCAGTCTCCCGACAGGCAAAATATTCTAGAAGAGTCCCAGCCAGGCATTATGCACAACCCACCCAGAGATGGCTCACAGGCACCGAGGAACCAGTGGTTAGGGAGCGCCATCAGCTGTAACAACTAGCTTCGCCCCTACTGCTCCAAAGCCTGTGTTGAAGAGATGGTACTCACATCCGGAGGTCTGTCCTCCCTACATCGTGTTCAGTTTCTGGGTAACTGCGGTCAATTCCTTCCTGGAGAGATCATTAGCTTCCTAGGGCTGTCACTCCCAGTGGGTCTGCAGTGATTTACGTTACGATGCTCGCTGCCTTTTTCTTTTAGCCTCCTCTGTCGCTGCCAGCCAAATCACATCTAACAGCTTATTAAGACATCCATTCAGCTCGCAATGTTTTGTGGCTTGCTAGTCTGTTCGTCACAGCTTCTGAAAGTCTTGGGTCTTCAGATTTTAATGAATTGCTCCCTCCCACTGGCAGAGGACCTGTAACACTGCCCTGATTGAGGAGAGTCAGGGAATAATTCACAGATCCCAGGAACGTTTCTGAATGACGCTCAGATGACAGAGGAACGAAGTTTGCAATCTTTCGGCAGCGATTCAAGAAGAGATGAATGTGCGTGTTGTAGGGAGGGAGGATGCAGGAAGCATTCAAATCTGCAACAAACTGCCTTTATGATAACAGTTGGGGAAATGCTTGCTTTGTGGGAGCAGCGGAGCCCAGACACTCCATCCTCCTCGGCAGAGGGTTCCAGCACAGTGACTGCGGCAGCACAGGAGACAAGGGTCTGGCTGAGCAGCGATTACTGACGTTTGTCTCCCAAACCCTCCCCTGGACAGTCTGAGCAGGGAAGGGGGAACAGACAGGGAGCAGGCCCCTTCTGAGGCTGTTACAAGTGCCGTCAGTGGCCCTAAACACTGCAAGCGTGTCCTCTGGCCCACTTGTTGAAGCAGCAAAAATCCAACTTCTCACCTAGACAGATCACAGACAGCAAGAGGGCTTTCATTTTGATTTGAGCTAATATCCCATTTTCCTCTTTGTCTCTAAAGATAGAATTAGAGACACAGGAGATGGGAAAATTACTCTGTCCACACAAACCTTCTGAGCACCTTCCTATCCCAAAGCCTTACGCCATTTCCCTGAGGGTGGCAGCTCCTATGGGCAACGGGCTGTGATTCTGCTTTGGCCATCCTTTGGCTGACATCAAGGACAGGAAAACAGTGTGGGACTCTGGCCAACGTGTTGCAGAGAGGTTGAATTCCACTGGGGAAACAAATTGCCAGTAGAACTATTATGCAAGCTTTTTAAAAAATATGGAACACTCACACAAGTTTATCCAAAAGGGATCACTACTGGGATGATGTGATCACCACTGGAGGACAAGTGAAATTATAACAGAGATGAATATGACTCAGTCCCTATTTTAAGAAACTCATCATCTGGCCACTGATAAGCCACAAGCAGGGCCCAAAAGATCACGTGCCAGAAGAGAAATGTAAACCAAGTGGGAAAGAAGACTAAAGCAAGGAGTGGTCCATTCTCTCACAGCTGTCAGGACGTTTCCTTCTCCCGAGAGAATCTATGCCCACAGGTAGGTACCCTTAACACAACACAGTCCCCGAGGACATACAGCATATAGCACCGACTGTTCATGGAACCTGGTGTCTGTAAAAGAAGGAACAGAGATGCTCCTCTTTAGCAAGCCCACAACTCATGCTACACCCCCCACCGTTGCAAAGGAACAGGCATATTTATTTCTTGAACCATTTCAAGTACAATAACTCTTCTCTTCTGAATATGACAGTTACTGAATCTTTGAAATAACCACCTTTGCAGGAGGCGTAAAGAGGCTGTTGCAGTGAAAGTTGAGTGACATCTGAATATTATTCTGGAAGCAGATGACATACTCTACCAACAAGAAAAGCTGCTTACGGGTATGAAAATCATACTGGAGGAATAAGTACATTATCATTAAAGATGTGATTGACAGAAGCTTGAGATGTAGAGACCTCCCCTTCTTATGCAGGACAATAACTTTCTGACTGCAGCACGGCTAGACCACCAGTGCCTCCAACTCGGGGGCTGGGCACTCCCATCACTTAGCAAATGACCCTCCATATGCTCAAAACTCAGTCCAAGTGTTATCTCTGCTGAGCCTTCTGCTACCTCTTCCTTTCCCTAGACAACATGATCACCTACAGTTTTCTATAAGCACCTGCTATGGAGTGAATTGTCTCCTCTAAATGCATATGTTGAAGCTCGAACCCCCAGTGTGACCATATTCAGAAACAGGAGATAATTAAGGTGAAATTCGGTCACAAAGGCGGGCCCCTGACCTGACAGGATCAGTGCATGTACTCTCTCTCTCTCCTCTCTCATCCTCCTCCCCTCTCTCTCCGTGCACATGCTCAGAAGAAAGCCCCTGTGAGGACAAAACGGCCATCTGCAACCCAGGAATTCAGCCCTCGCCAGAAACTGAACCCTGCTGGACTTTGGGACTCCCAGCCTCTAGGGCTGTCAGAAAACATACTTCTGATGTTGGAGCCATCCAGTCTTGGTATTTTGTTATGGTGGCCCTAGCAGACTCAGACAGCTCCCCTCACAGTGTAATTGCTGGTACTGGCTCAAGGTTGGTCTCGCCAGTTAAACAGAATTCTCTGGAAGGCAGGAACCCTGTCCTGGTCATTTTGTATCCCAAAGCCCGCCATGGTGCCTGGAACAGAGTTGGCCTTTAATGTCCATGAAATGGATTATAGAAAAATAACCAATTTTACTGTCATCATCAATTGGTCTTCAGGAGTCTGCGGATTCCATAAGAAATAGAGGCAGCGTTTGCCTAGTCAACTAATCAATTTTCTTTCCAAACAAATGAGGCAGGCTATGGTTCCAGACCTTCTAAGAGATAATGGGGAGAGGGGGGCGTTATGTACTCATTCCTCTCTCTCTTGCTCCCCAAGTTAGAGATGTACAGCTCCTGGGGCCAGAAGAATCACTGATCTTGAGACAGCCTCTGTCTTAATGAGACAGCTCAGCCCCAAAGCGCCAGACAGCACCACAGCCACCCTGGGAATTTTCTCCTCACCACCCTCAAGTCCTGTTGGCTACAGCCCCAAACACTTTATTAAAGAAAAATCAAAATAACCAATACAAAATAACAATAAAACCAATCCCCAGAAGGTGGTCCAGTTTCCGTGTAGTTATACCGCAACACCCATCCATGCTCTTTAAATCTGTTTTCATCTGGCTCCTTTCTGTGCCTAGTATTATCACTGAAACTTCTTCTGCTGTGATTTATTTGGTGGTGTACTAGGCATTTATTGAAGAGATGGGCACAAAGAATGACGGAAACCGGGAGACGATCATTCCTGCTTGACGTGCTGAGGTCAAAGATGGTTTTCAGAGACGGTAGCACCTCACAGAGGTGTTAGAGGACGTGTGAGGTTATGTTAGGCAGAGAAGTCGGGGAAGACAGGGCAGAGGAAACAGCAAGGACAAAAAAGCAGAGTGGTGTGGAGGCGTGGGTCACAGGGAGCACAGAGAAGCACAGAGGTAACTGCAGCTGGAGCTTGTAACATACAGCAGCCACCAGAGTCAATGTTGGAAAATAAGGCGGCAATCACGCCGTGGAAAATTTTCACATCATGCCAGACAAACTGGACTGTGTGTTGCACATGTGACGGGGAAGCTGGTACACAGAAGCTGGTATCCCTTGGAACTCAGGCACACAGAATTCAATTAATATAATTATGGTTTTACTCTACACTCTCAGGACTGTGAGTACATGGCCTTCTTTCCTCCTCCCCTCCTTCATTTATTTCTTCTTTTATTCCTTCCTTTCCTTTTTTTTTTCCATTAATGAATTTTTTTTTTTAGAGCAGTTTTAAGTTTACAAAAAAACTGGGCAGAAAGTACAAAGAGTTCCCATACAGTCCTTAGCCCAACTCCACCCCCATGCGATTTCCTCTTCTAGCAGCATCTTATATTAGTGCGGTATATTTGTCACAATTGAGTCCATATTGACACATTATCATTAACTAAAGTCCACCGTATGTACTAGGGTTCGCTCTCTGTGCTGCATGACCTCATGGGTTTTGACAAGTGCATAATGCCACACACCCAGCATTGAAGTACCAGAGTAGTCTCACTGCCCTACAGATCCTGAGCTCCACCTATTCATTCCTCGCTTGTCCCCAATCCCTGGCAACCACTGATCTTTTTACTGTCTCCATAGTTTTACTCTTTCTGTGATGCTATACAGCTAGAATCATACCACATATAGCCCTTCACATTGGCTTCTTTCCCTTAGCAATATGCATTTAAACTTCTCCATGTCTCTTCATGGCTTGACAGCTCATTTCTTTTTAGTGCCGAATAATATTCCATCGTATGGATGTACCACAGTTTGCTTTTCCACCACTCATCTTTTGAAGGACGTTTTAGTGGCTTCTAAGTTTTGGCAACTACAAATAAAGATACTATAAACACGCATGTGCAGGTTTTTGTGTGGACACAGTTTCACCTCATTTTGGTAAATACCAAGGACTACAATTGCTGGCCCACATGGCAGGACAGTGTTTAGCTTTGTAAGAAACTGCTACACTGTCTTCCAAAGTGGCTGTAACATTGTGCGTTCCCAACAGCTGGTTTTACATTGACCTAATTGCCAAACGCAAAGGTAACTCTTTGGCTCTTAACTTACGTGGTTTCTTGTTACATCCCTCCCTTACCAAAGTTCCTCCTTTCTTGGTTTCTGTAACCCACTCCCTTCCTCATTCTCCTAACCATCCCTTGGACTATTCCTTTCTCTCATGGAAGGGCTCTTATTCTACTAGTACCTTAAATGTTGCAGGTCCGTGAGATGCCTGGTTGTCTTCTCTGCTCGTTTTCTTCTCTAGATGAGCTCAGTCTCCCCCTTCCTGCTGCCCACATCCTCCTCTGCTGCCTAGATACAGATTTCTCCAAGTCTACTTCTTCATCCTCAATCACGTTCTCTGAAGCTCTATATTTAAACACTCAGCCACCTACCAGACATCTTCCTTGGATGTCCGCTATCAGCATGTTCACAATGAAATCACCATCCTTTCTAAACTGGTTTCCTTTTCCTATGTTGCCACCTTGGTGAGGGGCTCCATCTTTCATCTAGCTACCTATTTCCCTAATATAGAATATTCCTCTCGTTTCTTCTTCTTTGCCCACCACCACATCCGATAAATCACCAAGTCCTCCTGATTTGAAACAGTAAGGCATAAAGATTAAAAATACAAGCTTTGAAGTCAGATTGCCTGGCCTCAAATCCCAGTTCTTCCACTTAATTTGGGCAAATTTTTTAATGACTATAAAACTGTTATCCTCATGTGTAAGATAGAGAGAATAACAGTTCCTACACCTCATCGGGTTGATACAAAGATTGAATGAGGTAGTGCACTTCCTATACGATGCCAGGCACACAGAACTTGCTCGGTAAATAGAAACATGGTTATGTGGTATTTAAACATTGCTTGATCTGTTCTATCTACTCCAGCTGCCCTGTCACTGCCTCGATTCAGGTTGTCATCATTTCTTTCCTGGGCTATCACAGTGGTCTCTAATTGGATGCTGAAAATGCTCCTTGAAATTCTGTTTATGATTAGTTAAACTTAGAAACTGGGATGAGAGAGGTGAAGTGGGTCTCAGTTTGACTGTGGAAATCTGCTCCTGCAGATGGGTTTTTACTCAGGGAAAAATAGAAGCCACTAGGCCAGACTAATGTTCAGGATTCAGATAGTGGGTGTACTTTGACTCAAAAAGTACCTTCAATAAGAGAGAGCTTTGTGCAAGTCAACACAAGCTGGCCAGACAGTTGTGTCTGGGATTTATTAAACTTGACTTCCAGGAAAGACAGAGCCACTGAGCCCACAGTGGTTAAATTCTCTCTGCTCTGAGTCTTACAGATCTTACAGTCTTACAGTCAACGAGCCAATGAGAGTTAAGTTCCTCCTTTCTGATGTGTCAGTGTTAGAAGAAAGGGAGCAATGAGAAATCAATCCTTCCCCTTCAGTTTGTTCCAAGACAGCAAAGACTGAGAACTGAGAGCTGAGCTGCAGGGCGGTTGACACCATTACCACCGTGCCCACGGGCTGGGGCAGACTGCTGGGTAGTAGTGGCCAGGTCTTTGTGCTAATTATTTTGCCTGTTTCTATGGACCTCTCCTCCTCTGTGCCTCTTGTCAAAGAGCGTTTTATGTGCTCAGACCATGCGGGGGCTTAGTGGGACAGCTAATCACAGGACTGAATGTGCATGTAGAGGCCTTTCTGCCACGTTGGTCTCCCCACTCGAGTCTTGCCCACTCCCTCCCCCACCTCAACTCATGTGATCACTGATGTTAGAGGGCTCTTTTCACAACACAAACGTAATCATGTTTCGCCTCTGCTTGTAACCCTCAGTGGCTCACATTCCCCCAGAACAAAGTCCAGTGACACACAAATCCTGCATGCTCTGGTCCCAGCCTCTGTCTCCAAACACCTCTTCTTCTGATGCCCCCTTCCCCCATCCTGCACCCTGGCTTGAATTTTTTTTTTTTTTTTTTTTTAAAGATACAGGGTGCTGCTCTGTCACCCAGGCTGGAGTACAGTGGTGTGATCGTGTAGCTTACTGCTGGCTTTGAACACCCGGGCTTAAGCAATCCTTCTGCCTCAGCCTCCTGAGTAGCTGGGACTACAGGTGTATGCCACCATGCCCAGCTTTTTTTGTCTTGTCTTCTCATTCTTTCTTTTTTAAAAAAAAAAAAAAAAAAAAAAAAAAGAAGGGCTCTTGCTATGTTGCCCAGACTGGTTTGAACTCCTGGCCTCAGGTGATCCTCCTGAGTTGCAGGGATTATGGGTGTGAGCCAACAAGCCTGGCTAGAATTCTCTTTAGATCTTTTCCAGATTCCTCCTCAGCCTTCGAAGACACCAAAATTCAAAAGTTTCCTCCTCTTAGAAGATTCCACCAATACTCTTCCACCCTCCAGGATCCCACAGCTGAAATAACCCTACCCTGAACTCAACTCACAGTTCTGCTGCTTATTTTGGGCAAGTTTCTTAAGGCCTATAAGCCCATTTCCTCATGTGTAAAATAGGGGGAAAAAACCAGTTTTTACCAAATGGGTTGCTGCAAAAATTGAATGAGGCCAGCACAAAATAGTGTATTTTTTAATCCACTGTAATACTTGCCAAACTGGACTGCAATCATGTGATGTCAGTTCTGTTGGCCTCTTTTCCTACCTTCTGAGTGAAAAGACTCCTCCCATCTGCCTCTTCTTCTAAGGAGACTGTCCTGACCAGAGAAGCTCCTGGACTTTAGGACGCAGAATTAGAGGACAGGCAGGAGGGATGGGAAAGGAGGAGGTTAATTTAGGAAGCGAGGCTAAGCCAATCTAAATCACAAAGAGGGGAGAGAGAAGAGAGAGAGAAGGGGAGAGACAGAAATGCCATGCAGAATGGGGGATGGAGCGAGCTTCCGGAGGGCTGTGGTAACCAATAGCACCTTAGCATTATGGGATGTGAGCGAATTAGGGGGGAAAAAAGAGGATATGAAAATTGTTACCAAGGGGCTATGAATTGGATTTCCTTTACTTTTGAAAACAAATTAATGAATAAAATTCTTTTAAAAGTTCTTTTGGTTTTTGGATTGTGCTTCTTTGAACATCTCCATACAAACACTGGACCACGAGACTGAGATTGTTCAGGGTTACCCTCGTGTACGACATCTTTCCTCCCAGACCCTAAGCTTCTTCAGCACGGGGGCTGTGTCTCATTCCTCTCTGGCATATGAACATGTGGCATGTGAACGATACATGCTTATTGAATAAATATGTCTACACTTACCCAACTACATAGACTCTTAAAGAGCAAGTGCCTTCTCTTATTTTTCCATGTGTCCAAATAAATGAATTCTGTAGTGAGCTGCATGGAGGTCCCCACAGGATATGTCCATGACTTAGTCCCCAGAACCTGTATTAATTTACACAGCAAAAGATGCGATTAAGTTAAGGATCCTGAGTTTATCCTGGACTATGTGGGTAATCACATGTGTCCTGTAGTAAGAGAGGCAAAGAGAGTTCTGAGGAAAAGAGGAAGAGGCCATGTGACCACAGAGGCTGGGGTTGCAGTGATGTGGCCACAAGCCAGGGAACACCCAGAGCTACTAGAGGATGGAAGCAGCAAGGAAAGATTCTCCTCCAGAGGGAGTGCAGCCCTGCCAACACTTCGATTTCAGACTTCTGACCTCCAGAATCGAGAGAGAATAAATTGCTGTTGTTTGAAGCCATGTAGTTTGTGGTAATTTGTTACAGCAGCCATGAGAAATGAATATGAATGCCTTACCCATACGGATGCTCCATAACTCTTTATTAATAACTTGTCTGAGTCACTTATAATCACAGGCTGTGCTGCCTTTTCAAAGTCACAGACACACACCCACACCTTCATGGCCAAGAGCCAGAGCTCCACTGTGTCAAAAGTATTTCTTCTATTTTCCAGAGGACAGAGGCCTTCTCCCAGGGCTGGAGGACACCTACAAGTCAGCAAGCCCGTGACCTTCCGGGAGACCACTAACCCTTCCCAGCTACACACACTTGCTTCTGCGTATCGAAGTCTGCCACCTGATCCTCCAGAAACGGTTGTTGCTAACTCTCTGGGCTTCATTTCAGGAGTCCTGTTTTATTCAATCACTCTGCCATGGGGTATTTCTTAACCTAATATCCATTTCATAGTAGAAATTCCAGCTACCATGACAACTTCCTTCCATCCCCATTTCCCCTAACCCATGTGACCTCCTCTAGTAACTCTTTTTAAAAGCTGTAACTATCAGCAAGCATGTCCAGGTTAGATGTGACTTAAGGCTGATGGTGTCTATCACCTGCAAAAGGAGACACTGTGGTCTGGAAACACCAGTACTGCATCGAGGCTCTGCATAGCCCTGTTCGAAGAAGATCACATGGTGTCTCTTCTCAATTCTCTTCCAAGGCTGGCTGAGGCAGGAATGGGTAGAAGCAAGGGGAGAGGAGAGTCTATTGAAGTGGCCCACCCATACAGCATGCTTTGGGACCCTGGGAAGTTTATAAAACTAACTTCCTTGGGCCTTAGTGTCCTCATCTATAAAATGGGGATAATGAAGGCAGCTACTGACTTTACAGGGTAGCTAAGAGGATTACCCAAAGGGAGTAGATGATAAGCACTGAGCACAGTACTTGGCACAGAAAAAGCACTCGGTAAATATCAGGTATATGTATGCATGTATAAAATCAACAAGAGGATAAACTCTTCAATTAGACTTCCACGTCCTTCCCAACATTTAATCCTTCCTATTTCTCTTACACCTTTACCTCTTCTTTATAGTTCCCAAGGGCTGCCCAAACTCTCTGGTCTCTTGGCCTTACTTAGCATACAGCATGACACAGTGTTTGGCTTCAGCACAAAGCTTTGCTGGATCAAGTGTCCCTGCGGAGGAGGGGGATTAGGCCTTCAGGTATAGCTGCCATCAGGGAAGCTCCTAGGGTCCTCTCCCATACTCGCGTCATCACGCGCCAATCATCAGACACATGCGTGCACGGTGCCTAGCTCAGGAAGGTGCACTCTGACCTGCTGGACTCTAGTCAGGTGGAGGGCAGGCTTTGTGGGAATGCCCTGCCTGAGTCGGCTTACCCTCACATTCAGCATTTCCCTAACCCTGGTTTTACCTGGGTATTTCCTAGCTAAGGCTTTCCTTGAAATTGTATATTATTCATATTTTAAGTTTCAGCCATAGATTAACCATGAGCAAGTCTAGTTCACGAAATTCTTTTCAAAAAAAAAAAAAAAAGAGACAGGGTCTCACACTGTCATCCAGGCTAGAGTGCAGTGGCGTGATCACAGCTCATTGCAGCATTGAACTCCTGGGCTCATGTGATCCTCCCAGCTCTGCCTCTCGGGTAGCTAGGACTACAGATGTGCACCATCATGCCCAGGTAATTTTTTAAATTTTTTTGCAGGGATGGGGTCTTGCTATATTGCCTAGACTGGTCTTGAACTCCTGGCCTCAAGTGATCCCCCTGCCTCCCAAAGTTTTGGGATTACAAGAGTGAGCCACTGCTCTCAGCCTGATCCGCTAAATTCTTTAGCCAATAATTATATCACATGACAAACACACCAAATTGTCATCAATTATTATGAATGATTCAAAATTATAATTCTGCAACATCTTTATAAGGATAAGAGGTTCCTAATGTGAAGAGCAGGAACAGAAATGACATCGACCCTGAATTGCTTATTTATATCCAGAATCAGCCCCAGAGATATTCATTCCTAAGAGTTTTAAACAGTCTTAAAAGAGTCATCTCTGTCAGGATATTCTCTTTATTATTATAGTTAAATTATTTCTGCAACAAACATATTTAATTAGTTGAACAGTCTTCAGGAGGCAGGGAAATTACAAAGCTTAGGACTTTCCAAGCAATGGTCCCAGTTTAACCCTGCCTTTGCTCCATTGACTGCTCATAGCAAGAGGCTTTGCTTTCTGGCCACAGGGAAAATCTATATTCGCTGATTTTGGTAGATGGTAGAGCTTGGTAGACAGTAGAGCTTTCCCTCTTGGACTTGCCTCCTTCCCTGCTCTCCGGGGCCTGGGACCCAGTCTTTGGAGAGTTCTTTGTGGGAAGAAACCACAGACTCTCCTGGGTGAATATTCCAGTTCCGGCAGCCCTTCTCCATGGGGATTCCCCTAAAGCCCTGGCGAAGACAGTACCTCGCACTCTCTGACTTCAGGCAGATCACCTTTTGATGATAATTTATCTCTAGTTTAATGTCAAAGCAGAAAGCATGGCAGGAAGACAGTGACGGAGGGAAAAAAGGGGGAAAGAGCCAGGCGTGGGGGGTTAGAGGTGGAGGGTGGGGTGGCAAGGAACAAAGGAGAAAGGACAACATGGAAACACAGCTAGAGACCAGTGCCAGGAAGGGATGCAGCTACTGATAGGCTGCTAGCCCAGCTCCAGCTCTCCCAACCCCTGCCCTGCTCAAATCCCGCCCCTGCCCCCCTAGAAAAGTTCCACCCAGCCCAGTCTCTGCTCTCCAGATGTCTGTTGAATAAATGAAGGATTTCTCTGGTGGAATTCATTACATTTCCATAGTCTGTATCATGTTTTAGATTTTATTTTAGAATTAAAACTAGAGGAGGGAAGAAAAAAAAACAACTAGAGGCGGGGAAAACCAGAAAATAATTATGTGTGTGTGTTTATGTATGTATACATAATTTAAAATTTATTCTTTTTAAAAATTATACAGAAGAGTATGCAAATCTTAAGTGCACAGCATGCTGAACTTTCAAAACCCAGAACACATCTGTTTGTAACTAGCACTTTAACCAAGAAAAGAATGACCGGCATCCCAGGAGCCCCCTCATGTCCCTCCCAATCACTACCCCTCCAAAAGTAATCACTGTCCTGATTTCTAATATCACAGATTAGTTTTGCCTATTTTTGAACTTTACATGAATGGAACCAAATAGGATGGATTCTTTCCTGTCTGGCTTCTTTCCCTCAAGATTCTATTTGTGACATTCATCCAACAGTGTTACAGTTTTTTCATTCTCGCTGCTGTATAGCGTTCCATTGCGTGACTATCCCGCAACTCACTCATCCATTCTTCCACTGAAGGCCTTTTGGGTAATTTTATATTTTGTATATTAAAAATAGGGCTCTGTAAACATGCTTCTATGCGTGTCTTTCAGTGAATATACAGACACATATGTACATCTGGGAGTGGAATTGTTGGGTTATAGGTATGCAAATATATGCTCAACCTTAGCCGATGTTTCAATGTATATTTCTCACATTCAAATGCCCCATCAGTCTGTCTGAAGCACATAAGGTATTGAGAGTCCCTGAGGCGGGAGGGCCGGGCACTGGGTTTCTATCTGTTACTCACCACTCTGAGAAGCAGTCTATGCCTTCGAAAAGTCACATTCATAAAAAAGTCACGTAAGAATAAACCTTTAACTCTGTTTTTGCTTGTTGTTATTGTTTATAAGTATATTAAAGAACAATGACTGCCTGAATATCATTAACTGTGAAATTACTAACAAGCGGCTGGCCCCTGACAGCACAGCCTTCCGCTCTGGGTCAAGTATTAATACAACAGCAGCCTTGCCACCTCCACCGCAGAAGAAAATCACCGCACTCACCGGGTGGGCATCAAACGCCAGTTGCCGGAAAAGGGAGGAAACCAAGAACAACATTTAGTTTGTGACTTTTTAATCAAATCAGGCTTTAAAAATAATTGAATGTATTCCAATGATAGGAGGTTTTCTTAGTCTACTTTGTGCTGCTGTAACAGGATGCCTGAGACTGGCAATTTATAATAAAGAGAAATTCATTTCTCTTGGAGGCTGCAAAGTCCAAGCTGGAGGGGCCAGCAACTGGCAAAGGCCTTCTTGCTGCATCATCTAATGGTGATAGACACGGGGTGGGGTGGGGGGAGGACCGAACTTACCCTTCTATTGTGAACCCATTCCCCTGAAAAGGGCATTAATCCATTGCCAAGAGCATTAGTCCACTGACCACCTCTTAATACTGTTACAATGGAAATTAAATTTCAACATGAGTTCTGGAAGGGACCATTCAAACCATACCATAGAGATGAAAACAGAAATGGAAACATAACTATTACTTTGTAAATCATGTGTTTTGCAGCCTACACATTGAGACCCCGTAACACTCAATTACAACACTGGTCCCCACTGGATAACTTTATCAAAATAAAACTCCAAACGAAAAGCCCCTTTTTTCACAGCTGTGGGAATTTTCTTCTCCATAATATGATAGTGGGGATAGTCTTCTACAGCATTGCCTTAAAAATGTTTCATAGTTTGAGAAGACTCAAAAGTTTTCAAGTAAAGGTCCAGTTAATTCATCGAGTTACCGTATGATCCAGCATTTCCACTCCTAGGTATATACCTACGTGAACTGAATACATACGACCACACAAGACCTGTACACATTCTCAGCAGCATTATTCATGACAGCCCCAAAGTGGAAACTCCTCAAATGTCATCAACCAGTAAACAAAGTTTAGTATATCCATATAATGAATATTATTCAGCCACAAAAAGGGATGACACGTGCTATAACATGGATGGACCTTGAAAACACTAAGCTATGTAAGAGAAGTCAGATACAAAAGATCACATACTGTATGCTTCTATTTATATTAAATGTCCAGAATAAGCAAACCCATGGTGACAGAAAGCAGATTAGTGGTTGCCAGGAGAGAAGAGTGGGGAATGGCTTTTAATAGGTATGGGATTTCTTTTTAGGGTGATAAAAATGTTCTGGAATTAGTGGAGATGATCGACACTTTTGTGAATACACTAAAAACCACAGACGTGTACACTTTAAAAGGATGAATTTTATGGTATGTAAAATGTATGTCAATTTTTAAAAAATTCTAGTTAAGTGCTAGGGCACTGAAATCAGACATGGATTTAATTCCAATTTGCTGCATGCTGTATGCAATGGGGAAGTCAGTTAAGCCCTGTAAGCCTCATTTTTCTCCTCTGTAAAATGGGGATGATAAAAGAATTATCAATATGTCTACTGTGAGAACCAAAGAAAGTAATAAACATTAAGTGTTTGGCACAGTAAGTACCCAATAAACTATTATAGTGAAAGAAATAATAGGAACTGGCTCTTAACCAACCGACCTTTTGTCATTCCTGGCATACGTAAATGATTTCTATCAGATCCAATAAAGGATATAATTTTCTACATAATATCATATAAGGAGTTAAATCAGTAGGTTTGCTGTTTAGTCGAGAGAGGAAAACCCTGCCATCAAGGAAGAAATGTCCACAAGCAGAGAAACAGCAACTAATACTGAGGAGACGGCAAGAGCTGTTTCCAAAGTCCCCACTGGTGAGCTGTCCAGGGGCCCCTACTGGAGTTAGCTGGGAACTGGCTGGGCAGGTTGCACCCAGAGGCAGGTAACAGCCCCAGAGGCCTGGGAACAAGACACCACCACGCCTGATGGCTTGCCACCCTACCCCTTCGTCCTCTGGTACAGGCAAGAACACCACCACCAGGCCTGCAGAACCGAGCAAAGGCACGTCCCATCACAATACCTCTGAAACCACTCGGCAGGGCTGGCTCCTGTTGGAGGTGGCAGGAGAAAGGTGTGATAATGCTGGTTTCCCACTTGCAAGACCCAACTCTTCCCAGATAAACCATCGCCCCCTATGTCTGTCTCGACTTGTTGCTAGAGCATATTACATGTAATCCCCTAAATGACAAGTTGTAATAGAATTTTTCTAGTTATTACTCTTAGCAATGCCTATAACAGTATTCCATAAATCAGAAGTTTTCTTAAAAGTGATATTTTAGGGATGGTAGTTCAACATTTAACCCCATAATTACCAAGGACCAGAGAAGGGCTGCTGGCAGGGATGCTCGCCTCAGTGAGTGCATCACAGTGAGAGAATGCTATGTAACAGGGACTCCTTCCTATTTTTTTATTTTCCTTTCTTCCCTAAATTTGGTTTACAGCAGTTTAAAAATATATATCATCACAATGCTTTTGGCTTTTTTTTTTTTTAACTTTTGCAATGTCATTAGCTTGTTACACTCTTCTTTTTTTTAAAATTATATTCTGACTGGTATATACATTTCTCTTAAATTTTCAGGGCTGGCCAGGCACAATGACTCATGCCTGTAATCCTAGCATTCTGGGAGGCTGAAGCGGGAGGACTTCTTGAGCCCAGGAGTATGAGCTTGCAGTGAGCTATGACGACGTACGTCGCTGCACTCTGAGCGGGCGACAGAGCGAGACTGTCTCAAAAAAATTTTTTTTCATGGCTTGGTTGGAGAAACAACAGAGCCTTGAAAAATCAGACGGTTAACATTTTAGAGTCGGATAATTTTAGGATCTAATTTACGTTCCACTTCTTTCTGGCTCTTTTACTATGGAGAAGCTGCTTAACTTCTGAGTCTAAGTTGTTTCTTTTGTAAACTGTGCATATTATCTACTTGATAGGATAGTTATGAAAATTAAATAAGTTTACATAGAACATTTAGTCCAAATGCCAGATTTTAATAACGGTCAGTAAATGGTAACCACTATTATTCTTGCTGTTATTAGCAAAGACAACCACATTTGATTTAAGTTCAGTATTGCTTTCTTCAAGATTTAGTTCAATCTTCTGAGGTTTGAGAAACTTTAGAAGCAACACCTGGCCTCCTGAGAACACAGTGAATGTGTCTATCACACCAAAAGTTCTGGTGTTTCTTGCTGTTATTCTCAGACAGACTCTCACTCTATTGCCCCAGGTAGAGTGCAGTGGTGTGATCCTAGCTCATAGCAACCTCAAACTCCTGGGCTCAAGCGATTCTCCTGCTTCAGCCTCCAGAGGAGTAGCTGGGACTAAAGGAGTGTGCACCACATCCAGATAATTTTTCCTATGTTTAGTAGAGACAGGGTCTCACATCTGCTCAGGGTGGTATCGATCTCCTGACCTCAAGGGATCCTCCCGCCTTGGCCTCCAAGAGTGCTAAAAGTTCTGGGTTTAAATGAAGTATTTCGCTGATCTCAGAAATAAAGTCTCACCGAGAATCCTTGTTACAGGCCCCTCTCGGGCACCCCTTCATAATTCTCTCAGCTCCACCACTTTAGCTCCTGGCTGCTACAACCAGAACTACCAAACAGTAAAACTACACATCCACAGCACCTCACCTGGAATACAGTTTTCCGTGACACACTGGAGTGGGACTCCCACAGGAAACTGCTGTTACAACCCAGAGATGCGGAGAGTTTACACAAATGGAGCCACCCTGAGACTTATGATAGAGATATTTGGTGGCCACGTCCCAGAATCTTGAACTCCCAAATTCCCCTGAACTTTCTGGGCCGATAAAGACAGCCCCTCCTTGCTAGAGGAGAGTAGCCTTTTCTTGCCTAGACATCCTGTAAAGACCTCACCTGAGGCAGCTGCCTCATAAGGTGATGCTTCCCCTCCTCAAACCTTTCACCCCAGCTGATAATTACAGTAGGGTCTCAGCACAGCCTACAGGGCCTCTGCCAGGAATAGCCTTGTTCTAAAGGACTTGCAGGACCCACTGTTACGTACTGATGGGAGCTGGGGAATAGGTGAGGAGGGCAATGGGGTGAATGTCAGGTTAGATTGGTGAGATGTGAGACTTCACCTCCCGGGGAGCACTCTTCTGTGACTTGGTGGTTTAGTATCTTAGCTCAGACACCTGACGCTGGTCCTCAAACACTGGGATGGCTCCTTGAAGCCTGAGCACAATGACAGCCTAATGTAAATTAAATGGAGATCCTGATACTACCTTGGAAGAACATTGAGGAAGATGTCAAAAGGCTCATGGGTGGGCACGCTAGAGTGGATTTATTGTGAGAGCAGAAGAACCCACCATCTGACCACGATCCCAGGAAGGCTGAGAGGTCACTTTCTTATAAAGGGATAAGTACACCAGTTGTGTCTTCTGCTGGCTGGAGTTGACAGGAAGAGACACTGTCATGGTATTATGCTTTTGAATTAAAGGGGGATGGTAAGATTCCAAAATAGCAGAGGCCAGGTAGTGACAATCAGAGGCTGGATGGATGTAAATACCATAACTGACAGTGAAACCAGAGTCGCAATCAGGGTGCTTTGACTATTAGGGATTTGTGGCAATGGTTGAGTGGCCATGGGCAAGATGGATGGAAAATTGACTAGTGTGTCATCTCACCTGTATAAAAGTGGGGGCTGGGGACTAGAGAGCAGAAGCTGACACCAGCGCTGCCATCTACACGCTCAGAGTCCACTGGCTGAGGAGAGGCTAGGTCTCCTTGAGAAAGGCCCTGGCCTGGCCATACCCACACACAGTTCATACGATAAACATTTCACTGATCCTTCTACTAAAGGACCTGTCACCACATACTAGGCTCACAGGCAGACACCGGGGGAAGTGAAGTTAGTGCCAGATCTTTCAAAGACTGTTGGATAAGGGTCTGAGCTAACCCTGATATCCTGGGACCTAACAGGTGGTTCTCCAGTTGGAGAAGGCGCATATGGAGTCCAGGTGATAAAGGCAGCCGTGGCCATGTCTGATTCGCAGCGGGTCTAGCAGGTCCACACAGCATCCCGCAGTTATTCCCCAGTCCCCAAGTGTGCAATTCGGACAGATAGGCTTAGAAGCTAGCAGAACTCTAATGATGGTTCCCTGCATGAGGAAGAGTCAGGACACTCTCCACAGAAAAGGAAGACCTATATACACTATTTTTCTTAAGTCTATAAAGAAAAACATAGTGTCCTGTCCCTGGAACAATAGCCATCATCCATAAAAGCAGTACCTTTTCCTTTACAAGACAGCATGAAGAAATATCCTCACCACATTTGCCTTTTGCCATGTCTGACATTTCTTGCATTTCCAAGACATTTAGCAACCTAAAGTCTATCTAAAATCAGGCAGGCTGAATGTAAAATACCATTAAAAACCCAAGAACAAATGAACATTTGCAATTTAAAATTAAACAGTTAAAAGTTACTTATTTAGGCAAATAAAATCCCCACTTTCCTCACAAAGTTACATTCTTTTTAATAAACCAGAAATAGAAGTTTGTTAAATAGGAAAAAAAAAAAAACAAACCAGCACCAGTTTCTGAAATTAAATCTAAAAGGCTCTACGATTAAGAATACCACCGAGTTGACTTTTGCTCTTCTCACCACAGTAGGTTGTGAAGTGATTTAGCCCTGAATTACTTACATTGGTGATCTTAAATAATTTCAGGGGTCAGAGCTGATCCAAACAGTGAGACAAAATTCTTGAGGTTAAAGAACCGTGTCCTTCTCTAATGTACCCCTTATTTGTCTTCACTGTGCTTTGGTATAGTAGGTAGTCATTAAATAGCTGATAAGAGTCATGTCTCTATATGGCAGGAGACCTCTAGAAAAGCGGTACAAAGTACGAGGACTTTTGATAATATAAAGGACTTGGTATCCTGCACTATCTAAGCCTTCCTGGGGATTGAAAAGCTGATGGGGGCGGTTTCCCTGTACAGAGGTATACCAAGCACAGAGGTAACATAGAAAAAGCACATTCTAACAAATACAATCTTAAAAATAGGAAAAGAGAAGAGAATTAGGAAAGTTATACACATTATTCATTGAAAGTGTACATACAGGCAATTAATAGAAAATTATTATATTCACAACTTTTGTCATTCTGGAGTCATAACTAATTATGAAGGAGATAGCAATTCCTCATTTTAAATGTTTATATACACATTTTGCATGAACACTATGTATATAATTATTTAAAGCTTCATGCTTCTAGCCTATTAATTCTAATTTGGGTTAAGGACAACACTACTTGGAAATATTTATGTGAACTTATTTCAATGTTTATTTTAATAAAAATCATAGTAGAGAAACCAGTGTCACAGAGGTATGCTTATGGGAATGGAAGAATAGATTTTAAAGCAATTTTGGCAAATTCAACATATTTACTTTTTAACTTTTATCCAGGATAACTCACATTTTCAAATTCATCTGCAATCTACAGTAGCCAATTCTAGTAATTTATCTTGTAACGTTACGTTTAAATTTGCTTCCAATGAAACAAATGAATTTCTAAATCCATGAATTTCCTATATGTGGATCTTCTAATGGACGACTAAAATCAAAATGTTGACTGAATTCAAAAAGTTGTACGTGTATAATCACATGTAGATACTGTTCACTGGTTACTAAACTATGGAATATGTCATAACAATCAGTTGAAACTCTTCCTCCAAAGGTTTTTGTGTATGTGTATGTGTGTTTTGATCTTATTTGGCATTTAAAAACATGTGACTTTTCTTCCTTGCATGAAATTATGAAGATCATTAAAATAACAAAGATATCAGACATATTCACATTTGTTTTTAAGGTTGAAACCAAGTTGGTTTCTTAAGAAACACTAGGAGTTCCTACATTCGATGGAAATTTACCCTTGACAACCATTACACTTCAGCACGCAACGACTAGTGTTTACAATCACCTTCCACTTAACAGGTAATAAGGAGAATATGGCATTTAATGGATTAGTCTTTTACGTAGATTCATAACCTTTACCACATCACTAAGCCTACTGTGTACTTCTGCTGACGTTTTTTTCACAGCAAGGCATTTTTGATGAAGGAAGCAGGATATTGATTTACATCCTGGCACAGGCTTCTTCCTCTTCCTAGTTACTCTAAAATGTTTTCTTATATAGTAGCGGCACCATTAGCACATTCTCGAATGCAGAATTTTTTTAAATTCAAACGTTTGCTGATAATATTCATGTGCTTGGATGTCGCAGCAGTGTTAACATATAGCAACTGCCATAATCGTTTCTAAACATTTACTCTCAATTCCTGTACTTGTCACAACCAACACTAGACTACACTTTGAGAAGCGCTGCTCTGTAAGACAAAAGACCTGATTGCTTCAACAGCAGAAAATTGCTGGGAGGAAAAGGAGATGGAGAAGAAACCCAGAAATTAAAACAGACTTGAGAGATGTATCAGCTAATGGTTATGTGTGACCTTTGGCTCTCATTTAAAATAAACCTAAAATTTTATGTGACAACCAGAAAAATTTGAATAATTACTAAATAGTTTTTAATATTAAGGAACGATTGTTACTTTTTGAATGTGTGATGAAGATAACATTTGTATTTTTAGAAGAGTGCATTTAGAGACATAAACTGAAGTACTGTAGTTGCAGATGGAATGGCATGCTTTCTGGGATGTGCCACAAAGTAACGTGGGCTTGGGAAAAGAAGTAGAGATGAAACAAGATTGGCCATGGTCTGATAATTGTTGAAGCTAAGGGGATTGGTACATAAGGTCCATTATACTATTCTCGCTACTTTTGTAGTTATTTATTTTAGAGATGGGGCCTCACTATGTTGCCCAGGTTGGTCTCAAAGTCCTGGGCTCAAGTGATTCTCCTGCCTCAACCTCCAAAGCAGCTGAGACTATAGGCCTATACCACCACACCTGACTCTTATAATAAAAGTTTTTAAACAATTGAGAAAATAATCAGTGACAAAAGCTACTGTGAACAATTGGTATTTTATTAGTAATCTACAGACTTTTTTTTTTTAATGATAGGACATATAGTATGCGTAAGTTATTCAGGCCATGATAATGGTTACTGCGGTGGTAGATTCATGGAAGATCCAAACAGCTGGGCTGGTTTTAAGGTAGTTCTCAATCTTTTTAATTTTTTAATCCAGGTCCCTTATAGTATTTTCTGGGTATTCCAAGCAGTCTAGTAGATATTGTTGAGATTTTTTTATTACTTTGTATTACAAAAATAGATACCCAGAACATGATTTTTAAAATTCTACAGCCTTCCTCTCCTTAAACTTACACACACACACTTACTCTTCAGATACACCCCTCCCTGTTGAAAATCACCATCGCAGGCACTGAGTCAGCTCCAGCTGCCCATGATTCAAGCCATCTTCAGCAACAGCCGCTCTAAGCTTGAACGGATGGGGTTCAGTTCACTGCCACTCAGTTCTACCTAATGCCCAGCTTCCCCTGTTCCCTACCTCCTCGGTGCCTTTTCCTCAGTCAGTTCTTGTTTCCCTAAAACTTGGTTTCCCCCCTTCCATCTCTAACCCAGTTATTCCCTTAAAAGCTCCAGATTTGAAGCCTAATGAATTCAGCTCTCACAGACCACGTACTTTCACTACTGACTCACCTGGCTGATTTATATTACCTTCTTGGTCATGCCCCTTTTTACTATCCCAGATTTAAGTTGCTTGACAAAGAAATCCAGCTTTTTGTGGTCTAGTCAGCCCCTCAGAGTAGGCTACGTGCCTTTGCAGACCGAGGTCTAACTACAAGCACCTGTCCATTTGTTTAGTCATTACTGGATTCACTCAGCATCTGAATTGAACATGTTGGGTGAAGAAAAATCACTGGCTATTAGTATCTGAAAAATATCAGTGTCTAAACTCTAAAATCTTGCCGTGGGTGGTGGGGGCGTGGGGTTCCTGCAGACAGAATGTGAAGTAATGCCGCCACTGTACAAGTATGTAACTGTACACTCTGCGGCGGGGCTTCCCCAAAACCCTGCACGGTCGGCTTCACACTCATTTTAGAAACTATTTCTAATTACAAAAGTAATATACGAATTCTCATTGTGAAACCAAATTCAAATATGACAGATAAAGAAAAATTCCCCTTGACCTCCTCTCTCTCCCAATTCTCTTCCTAGAGGAAACCACATTCCCAGTTCGGTGTCATCCTTTCCAGACTATTTCTGTGCACGTACACATACGGAGTAGCACAAATCACACATTCCCTCAATGGTATGCAGTCGTGTGTGTACACATTTTAATATAAACGGCATATTACATGCACTATCTGCAACTTGCTTTTTAAAAAACTGCTATATAGTATTCTGTGGTACACTATAGTTTAATCATTCCCTTATTTAACCAATCATTTACAGTTTTTTCCTATTATTTTTCTCTATTACATATGATGTTGCAATGAACAAACATCTCTTTGTACCCATCATACTGATTTCCAGGCGGGTAAATGAAGGTAAAGAAAACGTAACTGTCTCGTCCAGGTTTGCAGTATGTCCTAGAGCAGAACAGAGAAGACCCACCAGCCTGCTTGGCTTGCTTTGCAAGGTTCTCCGTACATGTCATGAAGAGCGTTCGTTTTGCTTAATCAGTCTGATGCCATAATGTAGGAGTGCACACACGCAGACACACACGTATTTATATTCGAGTTAGCCTGGTGGGGAAGTCTTTGGAGACAACTATCAGATCAGCTACATTCCTTAAACTCCCAAACATGTCTTATTCTGCACACAAGGCCGCAAGAGAGGACAGTCACACAGCATTCACCAAGAGCACGTCCCACCACTCTGAGCCCGAGAGCAGTGCAGCTTCAAGAGCCAAGTTCACGGCCGCACACGCTTTCTTCCCAATGGCGCTCCCGTTACTGCTTTATAGAGACGAGGTGGCTGGGAAACCCAAAGGAGCAAAAGCAGCCCTGCCTGGAAGCCAGGTGAAACCCAGCAAGGACAAGGGTGGGGGTGGTAAGAGAGCTTTTTGCCATGGGCCACATGTTGTGGTGAGGTCTTCACTTTATCCTGCTGACAACCCAAGGGATTGGCCCTGTTATACTCACATGTCGCGGATGAGGACAGTGAACCAGAGAGAGGACACCTGCACAATCGGTACTTGGTAGGGTCGGGATGTGAACCCAGGCTAATTCCAGGGCAACTGCCCTGAACCACAGTATGTTGCCTCCCTACCTTCAAGAACAAATCAACTTTCTGTATTAGGCCAAGTATCGTCCAAGTTTTGTGGTATTCTTTCAGGCAAAACACATTTTGACTTAAATTTGCCCTGCATACCGTCTACGGAGCAAGGCCCTAAACTCCTGGTCCCTGCCGCCCGGGCTTCCCTGTAGAGCTTCCTGCTCAGTGGAGAAGTGTTCCATGAACCAGACCCAGGGCAACAGTTCAGCCAAACAACCATATGTGCACCAACATGTTCCATATTTTTCAGTGAACCAAAAGCACAAACTCAGTATTTTTGAATAGATCTGTGTGTATTTTAAACTCTTGTTTTACTCTATCGCCTCAGCTGTCAAAATAGAGTGGCTAGGGAAACACATAGTCAATAGTAGCGGAGTTTTTCAAACCAAATATTTTTTTCTCAGAGCAGCTAATTTTTAAAAATTTTACCCCATTTTATACTACAAGCCTTGGGGGCTTACTACTTACAAACACTTAATGAAAGCCAAAGGTTTACATTTGGGGGCACATTTCTCCCCACCTCCTAAATCGGGATGCCTTTAGATATGGAAGAATTCAGATACCATTACTCACATTAAAGTTAATCATAAGAAAGATTTAAACATACATTCTGTTTTAATGAACTTAATTAGCGACTGGGGAACCATACTCTTGTTTAAGACTCAGAACGCCTTCTCTTTTCCCTAAAGAAGACGATGTGCTCCACTTAGCCGAGCTGGGGGTCCAAAGAGAGTCCTGCCGATGCTTTGCCAGGTTTCTCGCAGAGGCTGCCACTGCCACCTGCCAGGTGTGCAGCACCACCTGGCAAAGTCAGGCAGGAGGGTGGGAAGGAGGAACCCTCCTTGGGATACTTAAGCATATAATGTTTTCGGCAGGTCTGAATGGACTAGCTGCCTCCCTCTTCCAATGCTACACGCCATCATATTATCGAGTTCTATTTTCTGTACAGCAGTCAACACCATTTGAACTCATCTAGTTTGTTAATTTATTTACTTGTGTCTGGCTTGCCTCCCCCATTCCCCTGGTAACCCCGAGAGAGCAGGAGACTTGTCAATGTTCACCCCTGGATCCCTGAGCCTGGCACAGGCCCTGGGCACAGCAGCACATATACGTACCTGTTGAATGGGTCAATGAACGGATGAGTTGAACAGGAGGTATCTAGTCAAGAAGGTAAACACAGGATCTAAAGACTGTTATAAATCATCACCTTGTTCACCAAAAATCACTTTACAAACTCGCTGACTGGGAAAAAGCCAGAAATCTTCATTCCTCCCCACTTTTAGAAGGGAGACAGCTTTATTATTTATTTTAGTTTTTAAAAGAATTGTTATTTTTTGTGTTTTGTTTTGCTTTGTAATTTTTATTTCAAAAATATTTGGTGGTACAAGTGTTTTTGTCACATGGATGAATTCCGTGAAGGTGAAGAAAGGCTTTTTAGAGTGCCCATCACCAGAACAGGGTACACTGTATCCGAGAGGTAAGTTTTTATCCCTCACCCCCCTGCTTTTTTTTATGCTACTATTCAAGTTCAGAAAAGAATGTTTACATAAAACAGGGTTTTTTGTTATTATTTTTTCTTTTGCAAAGGCAACAACCACAGGGTAACTGTAGGCTTTACACCTAACAGGATCATAAATTAACTGAGAAGCTTCGTACTTCCCAGAACTCCTTTGAGTGTCAGAAAAGATCTGTTAGGGTGGCAACATGACATCAACTCAGTGGTTAGAGACAAATGCTTCAAGTCAGCCATAAAATTGTCTAATTGTCTTTGAAAATTAAACTCTTACAGCAGAGCCACATTTAGCTGCATTGTTAATATTGTGACTTGGCATAGAAAAAAGAAAGACCTACTGTCCCGTCATCTAGGGAATTACTTTTCCCAGGGCCTCAGTTTGTAATTTAACACAACGCAATAAGCATTTAGCTAACAATACCCCACAATTCTGGGCATGCAGATGTATTCTCAAGTCACCTTGGAAAGACACAGAGCCTCAAAACATACACGTATACACTGGATTTCAGAAAATCAAAGTATTGTTTATTATTGCCAGGTACTACCTGACACCTGCCTTCCTCAGGTCACAGAGACACGAACTCAGAGAAGCTTGCTTGCACCCATCCCACTCGGTCACTCTGCGTGGAAGACAGGGAGACAAGGCTGCTTCGGGGGAGCACAGTGGTCATGGAGAGAAGCATTTCTACATACACGCACACGCACACACGTGCACGCGCGCAAACACACACTTGGTCATGGTGGCTGGAGGCAAAGGACTATTTGCATAGATTAGGGGTCCCTTCAATAATGGAACAGCAACATTCTTATTTTTATTTCAGAATGTTAGAGGGGCATGGATGTTTTGGTTACATGAATTGCTTTTGTGCCATTTAAGTTGTTAAGTGTGCCCATCACCAGATGGCATGCATTGTACCCATTTGGTATGAATTTACCTGTCCTCTCCTCTCCCCTCCCACTTGCTTGGTTTCTACTGAGTGTTGTTACCATATGTGCACATGAGTGTTGATTGATTAGTTTCAGTTTAACAGTGAGTACATGTGGTGTTTGTTTTTCCATTCTTGCTATACTTTGCTTAGAAAAATGGTCTCCAGTTCCATCTAGGTTGTTACAAAGGGTATTAGTTCACCATTTTTTTATGGCTGAGTAGTGTGCTCCATGGTATACATATACCACATTTTGTTAATCCACTCATGTATTGATGGGCATTTATGTTGTTTCCACATCTTTGCAATTGCGAATTATACTGCAATAAACATTCAAGTGCAAGTGTCTTTTTGATAAAATGGCTTTTTTTCTTTTGAGTAAATATCCAGTAGTGGGACTGCTGGATCAAATAGTGGATCTACTTTTAATTCTTTGAGGTATCTCCACATTACTTTCCATAGAGGCTGTACTAGTTTGCAGTCCCACCAACAGCGTATGAGTGTTCCTATCTCTTCGCATTCATGCATCTGTTGTTTTGGGACTTTTGCATAAAAGCCTTTCTCACTGGAGTTAGGTAATACCTCATTGTGGTTTTGATTAAACCCCATTAAAAAGTGGACAAAAGACATGAACAGAAGCTTCTCAAAAGAAGATAGAGAAATGACCAATAAACATATGAAAAAATGCTCAGTATCCCTAATAATAGGGACATGCAAACCAAAACCTATCTTGCATTCTGGAGCAGTAAGTCTAGCAAAGGCAGTAAGATTAGAGGCATATATTATCACTGTCCTTAAAACTGTAGAAAATAGAGTAATTTCTACTTCAGGGGACCTACATGAAGACATTTGATAGCACCAAATCAAGAAAAAAACATTCTATCTTTGAAAGCTGCCCACTAGACTGGTGTATAGCTATGTCCAGTTGTTAGAAATTGTGCCTATATATATTTGAGATATTTTTCCTCTTATCCCTGATTACAATTTCCCCACTGCAATTCACCACAAAGTGCTTCTTTAGGGAGTTACTTAATACATTGCCACCTTACAAGGTCAGGATTCCTTCAGCCAATTCGAAACTGCATTTTCACATTGACTAGACCTGGCTCATTCTGGATCTAGTGAGAACAACCTCTGTATATTACATTGAAGTAACATAAGTGAGCTATCGTAGCAGAAAGAAGTTGAGTAAATGTTGACATTGAAGAAGATTCATAACATATTTGAACACACTTGCAGTCCGTACCCAGTTCTCAGTGGTGGTTGTTATAGACCATGAAATTGTAGCTAAGGTCAACTCCGGTTCTGCCCTAATGAAGAGGAACGGTGGCACAAATAACTCTAAACCATAGATAACGCACGTGCATTTTTACTTGGCTTTCGAATACTTCTTATGATAATTTTCACAGCACATTGCTCTTCTAATGATGTTTTATTTTGGATCACACTGAAATTAACTTGTATGCAGTGATTATGTGCTATCCGGTGAGTTAAACAAAAGCTGGAGTGTATTGCGCAGTGAGGTTGTGGATGATCCTCAGGACTTTATACCAAGCAAAGGCAAAAACAGTTAAAAGACTTAAAGAAATGGAAAAGATCTGACGAGAGAGAAAATAGCTCTGGGACCTCAGTTGCATGAAACTAGTTTATTTATCCTTTCTCCTCCTCTTCCTCCTCTTATTTCTCTATTTCCCCTTTTCCTTCTTCTTGTCTTTTTTTTTTTTTTGAGAGGGATCTTGCTACATTGCCCAGGTTGGTTTTGAACTCCCAGGCTTAAGTGATCCTCCTGCTACAGCCTCCCAAGTAGCTAGGATTATAGCCATGTGCCATTGTACTTGGCTTCCTTCATCTTTTTTTTTTTCTTTCTTGGAGGCCTGGAAAGAAACATAAAAGAAAAGGAGAAATCCAAGTGTATCTGAGCTAGACCTTGGGTGATGAGAAGTACTCGGGTCTGGGTAGCCTTGGAGAGTGGAGTTAAAAGCAATATGAGAAGTCAGGTTGTGACGCTAACAACATCCAGGGACAAAAGCAAGGCAGTGGGCCAAACTGAGCAGCAAAGAGAGAGCCCTGGATACGTGGTTCCCATAGATCTAAGCAAGGCAATTGGTGAAACTCTTAGCCAACAATCAGGCATCTGAAACTTCCATACAAACTGGAAGGCAGGATGAGGCAGAGATTCTGAACAGTGGTACCAACTGGCAGCAGGAGGTGGGCAGTACTACCAAGGAAGGATCCCACCCTAGCCAAGAAGCCACCAGTCTGCAGGGAGCGAAGCTAGTAAGAGCCACAGAGAAAGCACTAAAAAAAAAAAAAAAAAAATACAACCACTGCTGTGATTGAAGACAATACCCAAAGTGCCAAAGTAGCATCTTTAAGACACTGTTTTTCATGGTCAAAACAAAACCTCAAATCCTCCTAAAGAATGTCACTGTGATGAGAACTTGGGAGGAGGAGGAAGATGTTTGCACAGCAGGCCCGGGGACCACCTCCTGGAGGCTCAGCTTTGAATTCTCTCAAGTGCTGTGAACAAGACCAAGACTGGGCCTAACTGCCGGGTTCTTCAAATTCCATTATAAAACACCACCGGAATAGCGGCACATCCTTCCCTTTTGTTAATTTCTTCCAATATAGGTAAGACAAGGAGTTTCAAACTTTTCAACAAATACTAAGAAAGAAACCACAAAGGAAATGAATAAAGAAAATGAGATGGGTAAAAATAGGTTAAATCCAAGATAACTCAGTTTTCAGGAATCACGGGATGACACTGATTCATTTTCACTGGCTGTTGGGAGTGTTGTGTTGAGAAGGGCTCAGCAACCTAAAAGGTCGTACTGACTTGGCCTGTGTCTGCTCTGGGTAAAAGAAAGAGAAGTGTTGACAAGCCTGTCTCCTATTGGTCGCCCTTGGCAAATCGGTACTTACCCTATTCCCAGAAAGTTGATCTGAATTAAATATCACTTTATTTTGTTTGATTCATCATATAATTATTATTGGAATAGTTAATATAATCAGGATTAGAAAAGAGCAGAGACCCTGACTGATTTGTTCTGCAGGGTCACTCCAGCACCTGGAACAGGACATCACACATGGTACCCAGTCAACGAGCATTTGCCTGACTTTTTTGCCCTCGCCGTAAGAGCCTGTCTCTGAACTTGCAAGGGCTGTCATATGAAATACTACCGTGAGAAATGATTTCCTAGTTTTCTAACACCAGGAAGAATCTGCACTCTATTTCTTTTATCTGTATAGCCTCATCAAAGTGGGCAGTGGTTTTTGGTTTGAGGGGTATGCCTTCTCCAAAGCCAGCTGCAAAAATACGGTAGTGGACACAGCAAGAGACGCTTTTCTCCCAACCAGGGGAGAAGCATTGCTAATTGTCTGCGTGCACTGTAACTGTGTCTTGGCCATGACATTGCATGTAAGAATGCAGGTACCTGTGTTCAGAAGAGCGTCATCTGCTCACAGAACCTCAGCTTCTCCGTAACTCTCCCAGTATTGGAGCCTTCTCTCCCCACTCTTCCTGTTTTCAGCCGTGTTACACTCATTGGAGCATCACCAGTGAGTTGATGGCAGCCCTTTGTAATTCCTGTGTAGAGAGAAGCCACAGGGATTTTCCAGGAGTTCCCATGTTGCCTGTTGGCCCCATGTGGCATTCCTTCCATCTGCTTGCTTTCAGGTTTTTTTTTTCTTTTTTTGTGATTTAACTTCATACAGCAGATGAAAGTACTGTGGAGTGTGTTCTCCAAACCATAATATTTCTTCCTTATTATGTTGTATGATAACCTCAGGAAACATTAAATTTGAAGAATTGAATACCAACATCACTCCGGGATCATTTTTTAAAGCAGTAAAAGCCTTTTTATTCACGCTGTTTCTGTTTTCAGGGGAATTCAGAGCCTTTTTATGGAAGTGAGGCATTTCATAACCCTGTCAAGGTGCGTTGAGGGAGAAGTTTAACCAAGTGAACATCAGCACGTCCTGGCGTGTTTGATGCTAATGTTCTCAAAAGGGGCCCTCTCTGACGTACATTCCTCCTGAGCACGTCTTAGCACACACTGCTCTTGCCCTCCTCTGCCATGATTGGTTCCAAATAGGAACAATGGAAGCTCATTTGATAGGACTCGACATCTACCTGACTACTACGTGAGCATGCCCCCATGCACCTGTGAATGTATTCTCATTGTATCCTCTCTCCTTTGCTCCCTCCCTTACACAGAGGGAAACCAATTTCCCTGTTTCTCCCTTAAGTTCCTCATTTCAGAAAAAACCAGTAAGGAAATCAAAAAACTATTTCTTTAGGCTGTCTTTCTTATTTTGCCAATTTTTTAAAAGTGTGTGTGTGCTGGGTGGGGGAGGGGATGGGAGGTGCGTGCACAGGGACCATTCAGGCCGAATGCACCTGGCATTGTTCCCAGTTTATCGCTGGGAAACTGAGGCATGGATGGGTGAACCGAAATTGTCTATACTTGGTAAGTCTGTGATTCACCAATATGTTGACTCTAATGAAGCATATGTAAAATTATTGACAAATAAAACAGATACACAGTAATTTCCTCTTGGGGCTAATAAGAGTCTCCCGTGAGTGGCTGTCAAGCATCTCTTTCAAGCTTTCACTCTTAGTGCCCTGGCTGTAAAATAAATGGTGAGCTGGCCTGTTTCATAGTAAAACATTGCCTTGTGCTCCTCAGGGCTTCTGAAGATACATACTGGTCACTGAATTCACATACAGCTACTGACCCTTTTTAGGGTAAAATGGGGAAGGGCTAAAGGCAGCTCTTCGGATTTCCAAATCTCAGTAACATAAATGGTTTCCAAGTCTTTGTTTTTTAAGCATTTACTATGTGCCAGGCATCATGTCTTATTTCTTTCTTTTGCAATATTAAGGGAGTACAGATGTTTTTGATGCATGACTTGAGTCAGGGCTATAAATGTGCCCATCACTTGAATAGTGTTCCTTGTACCCATTAGGTGGGCTTTTCCCCCTTCCCCTCCCCTCCCCCCTCTCTCTTCCCCTCTCTGCCCTGCTTGATTTCCAATGACTTTTACTTTCCTCTGTGCACTTACTTGCTCTTTAGTGAAATTTTCATTAATTTCCTGAAATTTTTGTTTTGGCGTCTTTTTGTTGCTTTTCAACTTTCTCTTCAATTCCATTCATCTTATTTGTCATGTATATACTGAATTTCATTTCTGCCATTTCGGCAGTTTCCTTACAGTTGGAGTTCGCTACAACTGTTGTGGTCCCTCAGGGGGCAGGGTGGGCGTGTGAACTGTGGGTACAGTGGTTCTACCCAGTGCCCTTTCCAAATGCAGGCACGTGGTGTGGACCGCTCGAAGCCTTGGCAGTCATTCCAGCTGTGGCATTTCCTCGGGTACCGATCTAATGCCAGTATCAAAACAACTTGAAGGCAAATTGGGGCGTCTTTAGGCTAATCATTTCTTTTTTTTTTCCTTATCCCTGAAACTCCCAGATATTATGCAAAGCATAGGCTCCCTTTGGTTAGCAGGCTTTACTTTGCATCCAGTGGAGGTCAACCGCTTCACTCTCATCTTCCTCTGCCGGCTTGACTCTAACCCAAATTCCTTATTCCCAGAGTGTTAACAAATCCTCTTCTTTGTCAACACTCTCTCCTTGCTTTTGAAACCTGGATTTCCTTTAAGGACACTAGTTCCCTGGAGCCAAAGTCCCCGTCCCTTGCACACATACACACATGGTTGCAGGATGGGGGTGGTTAGTTTGGCAGCTTCCTCCTTTCCAACTATAATTTGTAGATATTTTCCCTACTGTGCTCCTGCCAAAATCATCATCATTGTCGTCATCATCTGTCCTC